>JBBPLO010000603.1:0-17120 GCA_038089835.1 Retiboletus flavoniger | reverse complement strand
GTGACTGCTAGTTGGTAGCAGCGACTAGGAGGGCTCAGAGGTAGCTGAGGGCTAGGAGCGGAGGGACTAGGGATACCGCTGCAGTGGCTAAGAAGAGAGGGGTACTCTCCTGCAGGGTTAACAAGGGTGCATGGACGAGGGACGAGGACACGTGACGAGGGAAAATGAATAGGGGCATACGCGAGTTGTAACACTGTTATGTTGGGCTAGAACCGATGGGGTCTCGAGTGAATTAACTGCCTCGACATGGGATGAACGAGGTGGACTTAGGAAGGTACAACGAGAGAGGACTTCGAGGTACGATGAGTATGAGTCTATTGCTCAGTATGAGGACGAGCGTAGGTCTAATGCCTACAGCCAGAGGACGAGGTTACTCATTGGGAAGACCCACGGAGTCTAAGGTCAGAGTTCAAGGAGGTCCCTTGGACTCAGGGCAAGGGACTAAGAGACTTTCGGGGAAGTGCCCTTAAGTCTTAGTGGTGTCACTGCGGATGACGACGAGAGGAGCGAGGAGACCAAGTAACTCATAGTATTTGAGAAGACTAAGCTGGAGGAAATACAAGCGAGAGTGTGAGGTTTAAATACTGCTACCAGAAGGGTTACGTAAGAGGACGCGTCAGTGTCAAAGATAAGGAGTGAGTCAGCGAGATAAGGGCTGAGTCACGACGAGTCATATCTAATAATACAACGGTTCCATGGAACGTCATAGAAGGATGTAGAAGCGGAAAGGAACTGGGGAAGTGGTACACGGGGTAGCAATGGCATACCTGAGGTCTGAAGGCAGTGAAGACCGAATGAGACATAGCTAAGTGAAAGTAAAAGAAAATAGGGTAAGAGACCGAGTCTCGTATCGTAACATTACCCCCCTGTTAAGGTGGGAGTCCCTGACGACCCTTACTCCCTAAAGGTCGATATATCCTGCTCCGGGGGATCCAGTCATGTTAGCGTAAGCCGCGTCATCAAAGACATCATCGCAGTCATCGTTACCGTAGTCGTGGGTTTCGCCGGGGAATGTTCAATGACAGGGGTATCTATTTGTCTGTTGACGAGGGGGAGGAACTGGGATTGCAGGAGGAGAGTGTGTAGGCCTGTTCCTGTGGGTAGTGGGGGACCATGAGTTCTGAGAGGAGGACGAAGAGGATGTGATAGGCGCGGGAGGTCATCGCAAAGGGCAGCGAGTCTGCGGATGTCCGGGGGCGAACTGAAGACAGCTGGGGCATTGGTATACCATGCAGTCGGTCCGAAAGTGACCGAGTCTGTGGCATTCATAGCACGCTTCTCTATAGCGTGGGTGAGAAGGAGGAAGGGGAGTTTGTCCATCGTTACCAGTCCACATAGCCTCTGCTCGTTCGAGGAAGTTTAACTCTTCCTCGTTAAGTGGGGTAGCGAGGGAGGAGGAGGACGAGGCAGCGTGGTGTCGGTCGGCTTGACAAGTGGCCATCTCCCATTGATATCTGTCTAAGTCCTGAAAGAATTTGAGGGCACCGAATTAGTACCCAAGAGTGAGGATGGTGGTGCGTGCTTCTCGATGGATCGAGGAGATGACGGTCCCTAGAAGAGCTAGTTCGGCGGCGGAGGGACGTGGAGGGATGAGGCTTAGACGAGCGATCTGTAGATAGAGCTTAGAGATAAGCTCGATGGGGGAAGCGTCCTCGACGAAGGACTGCAATGGGATCATCAGGTGGGAGTCGGTGAGGGCAGATGCTAGCTCTTGCATATTCTCATGAGAGGGGTAGTCTTTGTGCATGTGATGCGCGTACAGGGGGACGTCCATGCTAAGGATGGGAGTGGGGGCGATGGTGGCAAAGGAGACTGGTGGGAGTTCCGGTGAAGGCGAGTGGCTTTCTAGAGGGAGTGGGGAGTCAGGGACCTGTGGAGGGGACGAGAGGGGATCATAAACGACGGAGGCATGGGAAGCTATGGACTCTATGGTAGCGGACAAGTCCTCAGTGGAGGTAACATTGTCAGCAAGAGGGGAAGAGATAGGAGGAGACGAACGTAGGGAGGAAACAGTGGAAATAGACAGAGATACAGAGGAGGTGGGGACGGTGTTCATGACGGTTTTCTTTTTGTTTTGTTCTTTTTGATACTACGATGAGGGGAGGAGAGAGAGAGAAAGAAACTAAGTAGGGAAGGCGCAGGGGTTTGCCTTCTTATATGCGGATAGGGTGGTCCGTGCGTGCTTGAGTTCCCTTTCGGGGAGCCAGGAGTCATCATTGGCGGAGTATCCTTTCCACCGAACTAGATAATGACGCTTATCCAAAGCGCCTTTATGCCATATGATCTTTTCTATCTCAAACTCCGCCTGTCCGCCGATGAGATCTGGTGGGTTCTTTTTGAAATTCGGGCCATAGATAGCGTTCTGCCAATAGGGTGATAAGAGAGAAGCGTGGAAGACAGGGTGGATCTTCCATGTCGTCAGAAGTTTTAGCCTGTACGTGATAGGGGAGAGGATGTCAGAGATAACAAAGGATCCTTCTCTTTTGGGAGAGAATTTGGGGTTAGCAAGTTCTCGGCAGAGATTATGAGCTTCTAGCCAAACCTGGTCGCCCTTTTTGAATGGGATGAAGGGGCAACATGTTCTTGCTGCCATAGTTTGGCGGGCTAGTTCATGGGAGGCGAGGGCTTTGTTGCGTGCTGCGGTCAGTTGTCGGAGTCTGACCTCGATGGCAGGGACTTGGATGGACGGGACTACAGTGGGTAGAGGGTTAGATTCGTAGCCCATGAGGAGGAAGAACGGAGATTGGTTGGTGACAGAGTGGGGTCGGTGATTGTGCGTAAATTCCGCTTGAGGAATTCGATCTGTCCATGAGGCGGGGGAATCTCCGCAGAAAATGCGGAGATAGATTTCTATCTCTTGGTTTACCTGTTCGGTTTCTCCATTCGTTTGTGGGTGGAAGGTGGTGGAGAGTGCGAGTTTGTAGTTGAGGATACGGGCGAGTTCCTTGGAGAAGGTGGAGGCAAATTGGGGGCCGCGATCTGAAATGATGCAGTCAGGGAGACCAAAACGAGAGTATACTTTATGGGCAAAAAGGGTTGCCATCCCGGCGGTGGTGATAGATTTTTTTGTGGGGCAGAGAATCACCCCCTTTGTAAGTCTGTGGTCGACCATGACCAGGAGACTATCGAACCCCTCGGAGGGGGGTAAGTCTGTGATTAAATCACAGGAGATCTGTTGGAACAGGCGGGAGCAAGTGGAGTGAATGGGAGTGAGCGGGGGAGTGGTTGGGTATGTATTGGCCTTGTTCTGCTGGCAGACAGCACAGCCGGAGACGTAGGAGCGGATGTATGCGGCCATTGTGGGCCACCAATATTCTGCACAGACGAGTTGGTGAGTTTTCTGGACGCTGGGGTGACCAGCGGAGGGATGGTCATGATGTTTGGCCAAGATGGCTTGGCGAGAGTCTGGTGGGGCATAGACATGGCCGTTGAATGTGAGCATCCCATCGACAGTTTGCCACGGGGAGAGATGGGAGCGGAAGGCACCGGCGATGGGGAGAGTTAGGTTTAGGGATTGGATGGCCGCTAGGGCCATGGCGTCGGTTTTGCATCCTTCTTTGATCTGGGATGCGAGGAGGGTATCAATAGAGGAGACAAAGATGTCGTCAGGGAGAAGGGTGACGTCGGTGTTGTCGGCGTCTTTGGTTTCATGGTCGGGGCATTGGGAGAGAGCGTCAGGACCGGCAAGTTGAGCGGCGGGGGTATAGGTGAATTGCAAATCGAAATCTGCGAGGTCTAGAAGCCAGCGGGCTTGGCGGCGGTTGAGGCTCTGTGGTTTGCGGAAGTAGGTGAGGTTTTTGTGGTCGGTGAAGACCTGGATGGGGAAGGGTGAGCCACGAAGGTAGTGTTTCCACGCTTGGAGGGCATGGATGACTGTGAGGAGTTCACAGTCATGGATGTCGTAGTTTCGTTCTGTGGGGAGGAACGATTGGGAGATAAAGGAACAGGGTTTCCATTCTCCGTTTTCATCGAGTTGTTGGAGGATGCCTCCGGTGGCAAACTTGGAGGCGTCGGTTGCGATGGCGAATTGTGCTCCGGAGTTTGGGAGACGTAGGACTGGGCGTTGGAGGAAGCGACCTTTGAGGTCCTCGAAGGCTGTTTGGCAGTCAGGTGTCCATTCCCAGGGTTGCGTCTTTTTGGTTAAGTCGATGAGCAGGCGGGCGAGTGTCGAGTAGTTGGCGATGAATCACCTGTAAAAGTTAGTGAATCCAAGGAAGGATCGGACTTGTTTTACGGTGGTCGGGACGGGCCATTTGGAGATGCCCTCCAATTTAACTGGGTCCATGGCAGCGTGGCCCGGTCAGATGATCATCCTGAGGTATTCGACCTCGTCAGTTGTGAACTTACACTTCTTGAGTTTGAGGTGGAGGCCAAGTTCGGTCATCCTCTGGAGGACGCGTTTGGTGTGCTCTATATGTAGGGCATCGTCTGGGGAGAAGATCAGCAGGTCATCCATGTAGATAATTAGCCATCCTTCGGCAATCATGTCGTGGAAGGAGTCATTCATGAATCTTTGAAATGTGGTGGGGGAGTTAGTGAGTCTGAAGAACATTACGTTTGGTTGAAAGAGCCCGTGGTGAGTCACGAAGGCAGCTTTCCATCGGTCTTTGGGTTTGATTTGTACGTTGTTGTATCCCCAATGTACATTGAATTTGGTGAACTTCTTAGTGTCTCAGAGTTTGTCAATTAGCTCCGAGATCAAGGGTAGTGGGTGGGCGTCTCGTATGGTCGCCTCGTTGAGTTTGTGGTAGTCTTGACAAGGTCTGAGACCGCTGTCTTTTTTGTGGACAAAAAAGAAGGGAGAAGCCTGTGGGGAGTTGGATGGGGAAATTTTCCCGGCGGCTAAGTTTTCGTCAATGAATTTATCTGCCGCTTCAGTTTCGGCAGGAGATAAAGGGTATACTTTCCTGATATGGGGAACAAAATCGGTTTTAAGCTTAATTTCATGGTCATAGGGTCGACTGGGAGGAAGGTGGTCAGCTGCGTCTTTTGAGAAGATGGATGCGAATTGTTGGTATTCCGGAGGTAAGGAGGTTTTGGGAACTGCAAGAGCCTTGGCTCGGGCGAGTTCAGTGGCTTGAGTTAGCTTTGCCACCTGGGCGGGTCGGAGGAAGTGAGATCCACATTGCATGATCCGAAAGACGGATCGGTTCTTAGTGGCGGCGTTCATGAAGACGTCTTCGGTGGTCCACTCATTGTAGTCTCGGAGGTGGTCATGCGAGACGGTCTTTACTGGTAAGGTGTCAGGTTCATGGTCGGGGAAGGTGTAGACTCTGTCGTGTCTACACTGATCGAGGCGGACCTTCTCCTTGCATAGCTTGGATTGGTCAGTTTTCTCATCTAGGGAGAGGATTCGTTTTGCCTAATTGATTTTGGGGTTTGTGGTCCGAAGCCAGGGGAGGCCGAGAATAACGTTGTCTCATCCAAGGTGCATGACATGGAGAAGGACTTGGTGGATTAGCCCTCCGACGACGATGAAGAGAGAAGACGTATGAGTAATCTTCCCTTTTTTGTTTAGTGATCCATCGGCATTGCGGGCTTGGATCGGGGTGGAGAGTTTCGTGAGAGGTAGTTTGTGTTTCTCGACGAAAGCTTGGTCGACACAAGAGATGTTGGCTCTGCTGTCGACGAGGGCGGGGGTAGCGACAGTTTTCTTTGTGTACATAGGTCACACGACTTGGATGGGGATTTGCATAGTCTTTTCAGTCATGTTTACTAGTACAAATTTTACGGAGGAAGGGGCTAACATCGGGGTAGACTTCCTTTTTAAAAATCCTGGAGGAAAACGGTCTTCACGTCTCCTTCATCTTCTTTGTTGTCATCGTCCTCGATCTCTTGTAGTTGAGGGATTTCTTCGTTGGCTACTTCGGGAACCTTCTTGGTAGGTCAGCTTGGGGTACCTGTGGGATGCTGAGAAGAAAAGGAGGGGCATTTGAAGAAGGAGTGGCTGGGCTGTTGGCATTGGAAACATAGCTTCTTTTTGACGCATCATTTCCTTTCTTTGGGAGTAAGTTTTCTGATGGCACAGACAACGTCTACGTCCATGGCATTGGGGTCTTTTTGGGGGGTGTTTGAAGAAGACGGGGTAGTCTGAGAGGTTGGGTGGTACGTTCATTTGGCGATCTCTTGGGTTCTTTCCCACATGGTCTGGAAGTGGGTCGCTTTCTTGTACCATTCCTCGACGGTAGTTGGAGGGGTTTCCATGGAGTAGATCTTCATCATCAGGGGTTGGGGAAGCCCTGCTGAGAAGTATGCGATGAGGACGTTGTCGTCAAGTATTTTTGAAACGATGACGTTGTGACAGAAATCGGCGATGTAGTTGGTTAGAGAGGGTTCATAGGTTCCTTTCTTCTTAATCATCCGCGTAGTGGTGAGCCACGCGATGGTGTTGCCAATCGAATCTTGGTGTTCGAAGGTGGTTCTGAACTCGTTTACGAAGGCAGGGAGAGTTCCGAGAGTAATGATTCCGGTTGACATACATTTCTGACGAAAGGTGGCAGCCCATGTGGCGGCAGACCCTTTGGTCATGTGTGAGAGGGCGAAGGTGATTCGTTTAGCGTCAGTGTCATAGACATCCTCATTAACAAGGTAGAATTGTACAGTGTGGAGCCACTGTACGGCTGTATCAGGGGACCCATCAAAGGGTGTAGGAGCTCCAAGACGGAGTTCCTTTCCAGAGGACATAGTTTTTCTGGGCAAAGTTGGCTGAGGGAACAGGGGATGCGGTCTAGATAGAGGGTACCCAGTGAGCACTGGGTGTGGTGTAGGCTTGGGAGGGAGAGGAAAGACGGGTTTCGTGGTAATGGGAGTGGAAGAAGGAGGGGTAGGAACTCTCGGAAGGTTAAGTTGGGCGGAAAGGTCATGGGCGAGTTGGAGAGTTTCTTCCTGTTCTTCTCGGGTTGTGGGGTTGACTTCGAGGTCAGAGTGGTCTTGGGATGAGGGGGACGAGGGGTCTGGGAACGAGGGTTGTTCAGTGGTAAAGTCATGAGGGAGGAACCACCTGGTAGGGGTTCGGGGATCAATGATGACGTGTTGCCCAGGGAATCACCCCATGCAGGCTGAGTGCGGGAGTGTGGTTAGGAAGTAAGACAACCTAGTAGTTGCTTGTAGGGAGCAGCTTAGTCTTTTGTTATGTCGGGCTAGAACCGACGGGGTCTCAAGTGAGTTAACTGCCTCGACGTGGGACGAACGAGGTGGACTTAGAAAGGTACAATGAGAGAGGACTTTGAGGTATGACGAGTACGAGTCTATTGCTCAGTATGAGGACGAGTGTAGGTCTAATGCCTACAGCCGGAGGACGAGGTTACTCGTTGGGAAGACCCGTGGAGTCTAAGGTCAGAGTTCAAGGGGGTCCCTTGGACTCGGGGCGAGGGACTAAGAGACTTTCGGGGAAGTGCCCTTAAGTCTTAGTGGTGTCACTGCGGATGACAACGAGAGGAGTGAGGAGACCAAGTAACTCGTAGTATTTGAGAAGACTAAGCTGGAGGAAATACAAGCGAGAGTGCGAGGTTTAAATACCGCTACCAGAAGGGTTACGTAAGAGGACGCGTCAGTGTCAAAGATAAGGAGTGAGTCAGCGAGATAAGGGCTGAGTCACGACGAGTCATATCTAATAATACAATGGTTCCATGGAACGTCATAGAAGGATGTAGAAGCAGAAAGGAACCGGGAAGCAGTACATGGGGTAGCAACAGCGTACCTGAGGTCTGAAGGCAGTGAAGACCAAATGAGACATAGCTAAGTGAAAGTCAAAGAAAATAGGGTAAGAGACCGAGTCTCGTATCGTAACAAGTACAAACACCAAGACATTAGGTAAGGGCTTCTAGTAAGCCCGAGATAAGGAGTGAGTCATCCGCAGTAGATAAGGATGAGTCATGACGAGTCAGTTCTAATAATACAACAGTTCCGAGATAAGATGGAACGGAAGGAACCGGGGAAGCGGAACTTGAGGCATAAATGGAGTTCCTAAGTCCGAGATACGAGATAAGGAGGAACGAGGACTTAGCTAAGTAAAAGTAAAGAAAAGAAAAAGGGCGATCCACTGTGGATCATAACATTACCCCCGTGCTAGGGGTGAGACTCCGTCGAACCTTTCTCAAAGGTCGAGATATCTGGCACCAGGAGAGCCCATCATGTTAGCGTAAGCGACATCATCAAAGACGTCATCGATGTCATCGTCGCTGTAGTTGTGGACCTCGACTGGGGAGCGACAGCAGCGAGGTCGGTGGTTGTGTGTACATGGTGGAGGAGTGGGACGTGGGGGAGGAGATGGGTGAATGTGACGGTTGTGGGTTTGCTTGGGAGAGCAGTTTCCTCGGGAAGAGCCGGAGGATGACGAGAAGTGGGGCGGAGGAGGAGGTCGACGGAGGGGGCAGGATTGTTGGAAGTGACCTGGGGCGAATTGTAGACAGAGCAGGCACTGGTAGACTTGGCAATTGGCCCGAAAGTGGCCGAGGCGGTGGCAGTGAAAGCATGCCTGCTGGTAGTGGGGATGGGTCTCCGGGAGGGGAGTCATCCCATCGTTGCCTGTCCAGAAGGCTTCTGCTCGGGCTAAGAAGTCTATCTCGGCCGGGTCGAGGGGGGTGGAAGACGCGGAAGGGGTAGAGTTGGCTCGGCGAGCCTGATGAGCGGCGTGCTCCTTCAGGTACCTATCAAGGTCCTGGAAGAATTCTAAAGCTCCTAGTTGGTAGGCTAGGAGGAGGGTGACGGCGCAAGCGTCTCAGTAGATGGATTGGAGAATGGTGTGGAGGCAAGTGTGTTGAGCATCGGTAGGGTTAGGGGGGATCAGGCTGAGCCTGGTGATCTGTAGGTATAGCTTGGAGACAAGCTCCAAAGGGGAAGCGTCTTCGATAAAGGACTGTAGAGGTACGAGGAGATGGGAGTCGGTCAATGCCGACGCGAGTTCCTGAAGGTCATTGCGAGAGGGGTAGTCTTCGCGCAAGCGATGTGCGTTGATGGGGACGTCGACACTGAGGATAGGTGTCAGTATGATGGTGGCGAGTGAGATGGGAGGAAACTCAGGAGAGCGGTCACCCCAGCATGGGGGACCAGCGGTGGGGGATCCCCAACCAGGGGATGGAGCATGGGAGGACGACGTCAGAGGGTTGTATATGGTGGATGCGTGAGAAGCTATAGTAGGAAAGTCTATAGGTATGTCATCGGCAAGGACGACGTTGTCTTTGTCAGCTAATGGAGAAGAAGAGGGGGGGGAAGAACAGAGGGACAATACTGTGGTTATGAAAGACATATTTTCTTTTTTTAGACGTTTTTGTTCTTTCTGATATGGTATGCTATGAGGAGGGAGGAAAGGGGAACTAAAGGGAAAAGGCGTGGGGGTGTGCCTTCTTATAGGCGAGGAGGATGGTCCATGCACGGCGGAAGTCCTTTTCGGGAAGCCAGGAGTCATCATTGGTGGAGTATCCTTTCCACTGGACGAGATAGTGGCGCTTATCCGAAGCACCATGGTGATGTATGATCTTTTCTATTTTGTACTCCGCTTGTCTGCCAATAAGCTCCGGCGGGTTCTTTTGGAAATGGGGGCCATAGACGGCGTTTTGGCAATAGGGCGATAAGAGAGAGGCATGGAACATGGGGTGGAGCTTCCACATCTTCGGGAGGGCTAGTCGATAAGAAACAGGAGATAGGATGTCAGTGATAACAAAGGGTCCTTCTCTTTTAGGGGAAAACTTGGGATTGGCTAGTTCCCGGCAGAGGTTTCGGGCCTCGAGCCATACCTTATCTCCTTTGCTGAAAGGGGTAAAGGGACGTTTGTTTCTGCTGGCCATCACTTGGCGAGCCAGTTCGTGGGAAGCCAGGGCTTCATTTCGGGCGGAGGATAATTCTTTGAGTTGGGTTTTGACGGTGGGGATGCTGGAGGACGGAACTAAGGTGGGCAGAGGGTTAGGTTCATACCCCATGAGGAGGAAGAAGGGGGATTTGTTAGTGTTACAATTTTCTTTCCTCATCATCGTTTCCTCTTGATAGTACACTTCTCTTCCCTGGTCTCTTACCAGGGACGTCGCGTCTCTTGGGCACAGGAGGTATACCTCTTCATCGGAGGACCTTCTACGCTATCTCTAGTTTGTTTTCCTTAGAACTCCGCCGCTTAACCTTTATTCTGGACAATCTCCTCCTAACTAAGTTCTCTAGTACTTAGTCGTATCCTAGCTTCACTTGGTCCGTGCGCGGGAAGTCTCCCTTTCTTTCTCGTATATCAATCTCACTACTCCTGTATCCCAGCTCCCTATTCTTGATCTGCGCAATACTAGCGTAATTTCTTGAGTCCTCCCTTAGTCCCTCTGAGCTCAACCACCTTAGCGATTCTAAGGATAGCTCCATTGCTCTAAAGTCCCTATCAGACGTCGGTCTCTTCGTGAGTATCGCCTGAAGGTCGACCCTTGTTGCCTCGAGCCCTCTCAGGTACGCTACGCGTAACAGTTAGTGACCGAGTGGGGTCGGTGATTGTGGGTAAACTCGGCTAGAGAAATCTTACTGGCCCACGATGTGGGATCGTCTCCGCAGAAGATGTGAAGGTATGTCTCTATTTCCTGGTTAACTCTCTCGGTCTCACTGTCGGTTTGAGGGTGGAAGGCGGTGGAAAGGGCGAGTTTGTAGTTGAGGATTTGTCCGAGTTCTTTGGAGAACATTGAGGTGAATTGGGGACCGCGGTCAGAGATGATCTTGTCTGGTAGGCCGTACCAGGAGTAAACTTTGTGGGTGAACAGGGTGGCGATTCCATCCGTGGTTACGGTTTTCTTCATGGGGCAAAGAATTACCCCCTTCGTAAGGCCATGGTCGACCACGACCAGGAGACTATCAAATCCGTCGGAGATGGGGAGGTCAGTGATCAGATCACAGGAGATCTGTTGGAAGGGGCAAGTGCAGGAGGAGTGGATGGGGACGAGCGGGGGCGTCGTTGGGTGAGTGTTGGTCTTGTTTTGCTGGCACATGGCGCAGCCGGAGACATAATTACAGACATGGGCGGCGAGGCCCAGCCACCAGCATTTGGCAGCAACGAGTTGACAGGTTTTTAGGTAGCCGGGGTGGCCGGCGGTGGGGTGGTCGTGGTGCTTGGCCAGGACTGCTTGGCAGGAGTTGGGGGGAACATAGAGGCGTCCGTGGAAGGTAAGGGCGCCGTTGACAGATTGCCAAGGGGAGAATCATGCGCAGAAGGACGAGGGGAGCTGTTACGACTGCGCCATCGGGGCAAGGCGGAACAAAGGTGTTGGGGCTGAGCGTGCTGGGGGAACGCGACGGAACTGTCCCAGCGTGTTCTACTACCGCAGGGTTGGAAGCCCACGGCTTTCGAAGTCAAGTGGCAGAGAGGTCAGACCTCAAGGTGGCCCCAAGGGGCGAGGACAAAGGACACCCGATGGGAGATGGTGGTAAAATGTATACAATGGTCAAAGTGGGGAATACAAGATAGTCGTACTATGCTTATATACCGCTATAGAAGATGCATGGACCATGTAATAGATAGAGTGTGAGTCATGGCTAGATAAGAGGTCCATGAGGAGCACAGAAGGGATATCTATAGACAAGAGATGATACATCGATAAGCAGGTGTACCGCGAGGGACATATGATGGCCGTCTAGGCCAAAGGAATACGCGTAAGGGCGCATGGGTATAGGCGAAGGCACGAGGAGTGCCAAGGCGACGGATAAAGGATACGCGTGAGAACGCGTAGGTATAAGTGAAGGCACAAGGAGTGCCAAGGCGGCGGATAGAGGGAGGTCACCAGGACCGAGGGGACACGTAGTAGATGTGTGGGCTAAGATAGGGGCACGAGATAGTGCCAAGACACGGGATAAGGGATACGCGTGGGAGGGATGCGTAAGCTAGGACAGGGGGTTCTGCGGAGGGTACCGGGTGCGATGGTAGGAGGGACCGGGATGCGCAGGGCGAGAGTCAGTCGATAGCAAGATACAGGTTAGGCATAAGCATCACGTGGTGAGGCGCGTAGGTCACAGGTAGGTGTGGTCACGTGGTAGTCACGTGGAGGATCCTAGGGAGGAGGCTAGAGGAAGCTCGGAGGTAGCCGAGGACTAGGGGTAGGACGAGGGTATCTCCGAGGGGAGGAGACCGGAGGTCACGTGGAGGTCATGAGGGCCGTGGAGGTCACGTGATAGACACGAGTGTCTAGGAAGGTCGCGCAGACGCAACGATGACGCAGTGCCAGAGGTAGCCGGGTCTAGGGGTTAGCTAAGGGTTAGCTAAGGGTGACTGCTAGTTGGTAGCAGCGACTAGGAGGGCTCAGAGGTAGCTGAGGGCTAGGAGCAGAGGGACTAGGGATACCGCTGCAGTGGCGAAGAAGAGAGGGGTACTCTCCTGCAGGGTTAACGAGGGCGCGTGGACGAGGGACGAGGACACGTGACAAGGAAAATGAATAGGGGCATACGCGAGTTGTAACAGGAGCAGTGCGGAAAGGGATTGGATGGCCTGGAGGGCCGTAGGGTCGACGGTGCATTCCTCGGAGATTTGCTTGGCGAGGAGGGTGTCAACAGAAGCAATGAAGGCAGTTTCAGGGAGGACAGTGACGGTGGTGTTGTCGGTGTCTTTGGAGTCATGGTCGGGATGGTGGGATAGGGCATCGGGACCAGAGAGCTGGGAAGCGGGGGTGTAGGAGAATTTCAAGTCGTAGTCGGCGAGGTCGAGGAGCCAACGTGCTTGGCGTCAGTTGAGGTCTTGAGGTTTGTGAAAGTATGTGAGGTTTCAGTGGTCTGTGAAGACCTTGACTGGGAAGGGGGCGCTGTGGAGGTAGTGGCGCCAGGCGGAGAGGGCGCACATGACAGCAAGGAGTTCATGGTTGTGGATATCATAGTTTCGTTCAGCAGGGTTGAACGACTGCAAGATGTAAGAACAGGGTTTCCATTCTCCATTGGGGTCTAGTTGTTGGAGGATGGCGCTGGAGGTGAACTTGGAGGTGTCGGTGGCGATGGCGAATTGTGTGCCCATGTTGGGTAGTTGGAGGACGGGCTGGGAGAGGAACGCCTCTTTGAGGGAGTCAAAGGCTTGTTGACACGTGGGGGACCATTCCCATGGCTGGTTCTTTTTGGTGAGGTCGATTAGCGGTCGGGCTACAGTGAAGTAGCCTTCAATGAATTGCCTATAGAAGTTAGTGAATCCAAGAAAAGACCGAACTTGTTTGACGGTAGTGGGGACGGGCCATTTGGCGATACCCTCGAGTTTGACAGGGTCCATGGCGATGTGTCCTGGCTTGATGACGAGGCCAAGGTATTCTACCTCGTCGGTGGCAAACTTACATTTTTTGAGTTTAAGATGGAGATCGAGCTCCGTCATGCGTTGAAGGATGCATTGTGTCCTGTCAGTGTGAGTCTCATCGTCAGGGGAAAAGATGAGAAGATCATCCATGTAGATGACCAGCCATTCTTTGGTGATTAAATCTCCAAAGGAGTCATTCATGAACCTTTGGAAGGTCGTGGGAGAGTTGGTGAGCCCAAAATACATAACATTGGGCTCGAAGAGGCTGTGGTGGGTTACGAAGGCGGCTTTCCATCGATCTTCTGGGGAGATCTGGATATTGTTATATCCCCATCAGACGTTGAACTTGGTGAATTTCTTGGCATCTTTGAGCTTGTCGATAAGCTCGGAGATGAGGGGAAGCAGATAGGTGTTGCGGACGGTGGCCTCATTGAGTTTTTGGTAGTCCTGGCATGGGCATAGTCCTCCATCCTTTTTATGGACGAAGAAAAAGGGAGATGCCTGAGGGGACTTAGACGGAGAGATCTTTCCAGTGGCGAGGTTTTCGTCGAGGAACTTGTCGGTGGCGGTCTTCTCTTTGGGAGAGAGTGGGTAGATTTTCCCAATTGAGGGGGAGAAGTCAGGTTTCAAGGCGATCTTGTGATTGTAAGGTCGCGACGGGGGTAGGTGGTCGGCGGCTTCTTGAGAGAAGACCGATTTGAATTGTTCATACTCTGATGGTAGTGATACCTTTGGAGTGGCAAGGGCTTCTTCCTTGGCGAGTTCGGTGGCCTTAGTAATCTTGGCTACCTGTGAAGCATGGAGGAATCTAGATCTGCATCAGATGATCTGAAAGATGGACCAGTTTCGGATGGCGACGTTTAGGTACCTCTCCTCCACTTCTCAATCAAGGTAGTTGTGGAGGTAGTCATGGAAGATGGTGTTGACAGGGATGGAGTTAGGTTTGTGGACAGGAAAGGTGTAG
Source organism: Retiboletus flavoniger (assembly GCA_038089835.1). NCBI lineage: Eukaryota > Fungi > Basidiomycota > Agaricomycetes > Boletales > Boletaceae > Retiboletus > Retiboletus flavoniger. The sequence goes on along the minus strand of JBBPLO010000603.1, from coordinate 2,934 downwards.
ACCTTGTTGTGGCATTCAAGGTCCTTCTTATGCTCTCGGTGAAGGAGAGCGGATTGGTTGATGGACTTGTTGAGAGTCAGGGTCCTGGTGGTCCAGTTGATTTTGGGGTTGGCAATGCAGAGCCAAGGGAGTCCGAGTATGAGGTTATCTCGGCTGAGATGCATCACGTGGAAGAGGACCTTTTGGGCAAGTCCTTCAATGTCCAGGAACAAGGAGCAGGTGTGGGTGATCCTTCCCTTGTGGTTGGTGGTCCCATCGGTGTTTTTGGCGAGGATGGGGGTGGTGAGCTTGGTTAGCAGGAGCTTGTGTTTGGCAACAAAGCCATAGTCGATGCAGGAGATACTGGCACCGCTGTCAACAAGTGCTCTTGTTTTGACGGTTTTCATGGTGTATGAGGGGCAAATGACTCAGACCGGAATGATTATAGATTTAGTCACTGCTTTTACAAGTACAGAGGCAATGTAGGAAGGGGCTAATGTCAGGGTAGGCTTCCTTTCTAAAAATCCTGTAGGAATATGGCCTTTACCAATTCCTCATCTTCATTGTCATCTTCAATTTCTTGAAGCCGGGGAATTTCTTCATCGTCAGTCACCTCTGCCACCTTCTTGGTTGGTGGGCAAGGGGCCCTCGGAGTCTGTGGGGAAAAAGCTGGACAGTTCCAGGAGGAGTGGCTGCTTTGGCGGCAGCGGAAACAGAGGTTGTTCTTGATACACCTCTGTTTTTCTTCAGGAGTCATCTTGGAGATTGTCCTGACGACATCGACGTCCATGGCATTTGGGTCGACTTGGGCCTTGGGGGAGAACGTGATATCCTTTGCACGGGTGGCTCCGGATCTAGATGCGACTTCGTGGGTGTGGTTCCACATGTTGTCAAAGTGCATGGCCTTTGAGTACCAGTCGGTGATGGTGGTGGGGGGCATCTCCATTGCATAGATTTTATACATGATGGAGGAAGGGAGGCCTGCCACAAAGTAGGTGATGAGTATGTTGTCGTCCGTTATCTGGGCGATGGCGACTTTGCTGCGGAATGTGGCGATGTAATTGAGGAGGGTTGGAGAGAACCTGTCCTTCTTCTTTTGCATGCGGGTGGTGGAAAGCCAGGCGATGGCATTCCCGATGGAGTCCTGGTGTTTGAAGGTGGCCAGGAACTTGGTGGTGAAGGTGGTGACGGTGCCTAAGTTGACAGTTCCAGAAGAGAAGCATTTCTACCAGAAGGTTGCCGCCCAGATGGCGGCGGATCCTTTGGTCATGTGTGAAAGTGCGAACGCGATCTTCTTGGCGTCAGTGTTGTATACGTCGGCATTGACAAGGAGGTAGAACTGAACAGTGTTGAACCACTGTTTGGACTTATCATAGTTCCCATCGAAGGGCTCGGGGGCTCCAAGACGGAGTTCCTTTGAAGACATTGTAGGTGGGGGCAAGGGTAAGGGCGTGACGGTGGGACGCATTCGAGATAAGGGGAAGCCTGTGAGGGCAGGTGGCTTAGAAGGTCTGGTAGGGAGAGACACACTCGGTTGTGGGGCAGTGGGAGTGGGAGTCTCAGGGGAAGGTATTCGTGGAATACTAAGGTGTTGGGCGAGTCCATGAGCGAGCTGGAGGGTTTCGTCTTTCTCTTGGGTAGAGGTGGGATTGATCTTGTGATCGGAGTGCTCAAGGGACGAGGGGGACAAGGGTTCAGGGGAGGACTGGCCTTGTTCAGGCATACCTCGGGGTAAGAACCAGTGGGAGCTAATGGTGATGCAGTGCCCAGGGAATCACCCCGTGCAGGCTGATTGCAGGAGAGGGATGCGCAGTTGTCCAGGGAATCACCCCGTGCAGACTGAAGGTGGGAGTGGGTAAGAGGAACGACCTGAAAGTCGTCTGTAGAAGGGTAGCTTAGTCTTTTGTTATGCTGGGCTATGGAATACCAGCAGGGACTCAAAGTGAGCTCAAGTGGGTATGAAGATGAAGGAGGATACTCAGGTGTTCCAACAGAAGTCTTCGAAGACACGCGTTCAAGGGAAGTCCCTTAGAACGGATACAGCGCTCGAACGGCCTGTGGGTTGGACTTCAAGGGGATTCCTTAAGTCCGGGACAAGGTACAAGGTGGAGACCTAGGGATGACCCATAGTCTCAGTGTGTGGATAACAGACCACGACGAGAGGAGCGAGGAGTGGCTTAGAGCTTGTAGAATTGAGTAGACTAAGCTAAAGAAAGAGTACAGGCGGAGAGCGCGATATAAGTACAAACACCAAGACATTAGGTAAGGGCTTCTAGTAAGCCCGAGATAAGGAGTGAGTTATCCGCAGTAGATAAGGATGAGTCACGATGAGTCAGTTCTAATAATACAATGGTTCCGAGATAAGATGGAATGGAAGGAACCGGGGAAGTGGAACTCGAGGTGTAAACGGAGTTCCTAAGTCCGAGATACGAGATAAGGAGGAATGAGGACTTAGCTAAGTAAAAGTAAAGAAAAGAAAAAGGGCGATCCACTGTGGATCGTAACAGAGTTCATGTTTGTGCCCAAGGAATTCTCTGTGGATGCGGAGTTAGCATGTAGGTTTGTCGAGGTAAAATCATGTACAGCTTGGATGGGGGGGATTTTTGCAATGGACGGATCAACTCTAAATCTCTTTGAGAAACCTTCGCTTTATGGTGAAACATTCTATGATAGGAAGTCGCGTTATTCATTAAATTGTCAGGTATGGATCACATACCTTGGTCCAGTGCCCAATTGCTGAGATATCATAGCTCACCGTGATGCCACACAATTTGTTGGTGGTTGATTATGGTTTGGGCCACCTAGGAAGTGTGCATGATGCCTATGCGTTCCAGGGCATGGAGATTGTGAAGGATCCAGAGGGGCTGATACCCAAAGGCCATTGGGTCTGGGCTGATAGCACTTACCCTACAAAAACATGGTGCGTCATGCCCTTTAAGGCAATGTGAACAGCAC
>JBBPLO010000601.1:0-17123 GCA_038089835.1 Retiboletus flavoniger | reverse complement strand
AGGTAAGTATATATATGTTATGGACAGAGGTACACTTGTATTATGTTACCCACAATATTCAAAAGATCAACCTAAAAATGCATGGTAATAAAGTCTTGAGAAAAAGTTTAAAAGATTACAGCAGTTCTGAGGTTTTTGCCCTTCTGAGTCTGGAAGGGGGTGGGAAAATACCTTAGGAACTGGTTTCGGAAAGGTGTTCCTGAAACCTGGTGCTTCTGAGTTCGGAAGGACAGGGAAAAATATCTCGGCACTGGTTCCGGGAAGGTGTTTCCGCAACTTGGTGCTTCCGAGTTTGGAAGGGCATGGGAAATTCCCTCAAAACTGGTTCCAGGAAGAAGTTCCCGAAACTTGGTGCTTCCAAGCTCAGAACACTCAGAAGTGTGCCACTCAGCCTTGGATATTGTCCATACTTTATTGTTTGCTTGATCAGGAGATAGCTCCACGGTTTCTTAGCAACAAAAAACCAGAAGTGAAGGAAGAACCATCAGGATCCTCAGTCCATCCAGCATCAGCATATCCATCCAAGTCCAAATCCTTGCAGAGCTCTGCCATTGAATCTGAGTTCCATGTCTTTTGTGGCCTATCTATATGAGTTGACATCTTGGGGGGCCCAAGATGATGAAGACATAACTCCAGAGAATGCTCCAGCAGCATGACCAGCAAGTCCTGCCATCCAAGAGCTGGCAAATCCCTTTGAACAACTTCATCCAGACATTGCTCCACTGCAAATTCCTCCAAGACAAGTTCCACCAGTTCTGGTAGTTCCAGATATCCCACCAGTTCTGGCAGTCCCATTTCCAGCCCCAGTTCCAGCTCTCCATGTTCCAGAGATACATCAAAGCAATAGAGAGTGTTTGCCTGCCAACAAAAACAAAAAATATCAATGTACTTTGGATGAGGAAACACAAGGATGAAACAATCAACAAAAACACTCAAAACACTTGGGACACTTGGAACACTTGGAACACTTGGAACACTTGGAAGGCTCGGAACACTTGGAACATTCGGAACACCCAGAACACTTGGAACATTCAAAATCTTCAGGATCTTTGGAAGATGAGCCTGAAGTTCCAGAAGCCTTTTCAGCATCCATAGAGAACCTAAATGATTTCATATTTGCTGGATCTGCCAACTCCAACTCTGATGAACTTCCAAAAACAATCAAGGGAGCCTACTCTGGGATGGATGCAGAACTATGCAGTTCAGCCATGGAGGAAGAACTTCTAAGCCTCAATTCCAATCATATTTATGAAACTGTCCTCATTCCAAAGGAGTTACTCCAATCACCTCCAAACCTGTCTTTTGTATCAAGTGTGACCAAAATGGAAATGTAGAACAGTAGAAGGCTTGCATAGTTGCACAAGGCTTTATCCCAAAGGCAGGAGTGGATTACCAGGAAGTCTTTGCTCCATTAGTGAATCTTGACTCTTTCAGCACCCTGATTGCCTTAGCTGCCAAACATGACCTTGAGTTAGACCAAATGGATGTCTCAACAGCCTATTTCAATGGAGAACTAGAGGAAGATCTGTATATGCTACCTCCAGATGGTATTCCCATTAAACCTGGATATTGATGGAAGCTCCGGCATTCCCTATATGAACTTAAACAAGTAGGATAAACCTAGAACAAGACTTTGGATTGAAAGCTTGGTAAACTTGGCTTTATCCACTTGGATGTTTGAAAGGATGGATGGGTCTGTTTTCTTGTTGTCTACATTGATGACCTGCTCCTGGCTACCACCTCTTGAAAATTCATGGACTCCATCAAAAGCAAACTGTCTGCCAGCTGTAAAATGCATGATCTCAGAAAGACCCAGTATATTCTTGGAATTGAGATCAAGCAGAACCTGAAACTTCAGACCATCTCCTTGTCTCAATTGCAATATTCATGCATAATCCTAGAATGCACCAGCATGTCCACCTGCAAACCTGTATGGACACCTAGCACACAACTTCCAACTCTCTGCAACTGATTCAGAGAGTGATGAGATTGTTCCAGAGCAGATCACTGAAGGATGTCAAGTTTCCTATCTGACTGTGATTGGATCCCTGATGTATCTCATGCTTGGAATCCATTGCGATATTGGATATGCTGTTGGAACACTTAGCCATTTCACTTCAAAGCCTAAATTGGCACACAGGGAAGCTGCAAAACATGCAGTCAGGTTCATACAGGCTATAAAAGAGATGGAACTTAGATTTGATGGTGCAAAACTGTTCATGGATTTGGACTTGGATGGATATTCGGATGCTGGAGGGTCCCAGGATCCCAATAATTCTCACTCCACATCTGGTTTCTTGTTCCTAAGCCACCATGGAGCTTATCTCCTGGTCTAGCAAAAGACAAAGTATGGTTTCACTCTCCACCACAGAATCAGAATACATTGGACTTAGCAAGGCTGGATGAGAACTTGCACGGTTATGAACCTTGTTTGATGACATTGGTTATCCACAACAGGGGGCAACTGAACTGTTCTGTGACAATCAAGCTGCTATGATCCTATCCCATGATCCACAGTTCTGAGGATGAACTGAACACATCCAACAAAAATACAACTTTGTTCAAGATGATCTGGTAGGAAAAGGGGAAGCTATTGTCTGTTATGTTCCAACTGGATACATGGTGGCAGACATATTTATGAAGCCTGTTGTGAGAGATAAGCACTGGAAGTTTGTAAAAGCCATGGAACTATGGTTATACTCAAGTGGGAGTGAGGATATCTGATGCTAAGTGGCATGCTTCCTGTGCTTCCAAGGTGTACTATTTTGCAACCACTTCTGAACTCAGAAACACCAGGTTCCAAGAGTTTCTTCCCAGACCCAGTTCTGAGATGTTTTTTCCATGCCTTTTTAAACTCAGAAGGAACAGGTTTCGGAAATACCTTTCTGGAAACAGTTCCCAGGTATTTTCCCACATCCTTCCAAACTCAAAAGACTGAGTTTTCAGAAACACCCTTCTGGAACCAGTTCCGAACTATTTTCCCATGCCCTTCCAGACTTGGAAAGCTTGGAACCACTAAACTTTTTTTTTTTTTCTTACACTTTTTCTTATGACTTTATTAACACACGTTTCACACCCTTGTCAGGTTCTTCTTCTCAATATTGTCTTTAACATGATATCAGTGTACCTCTGCCCATGACATATATATACTTAGCTTGCTCACTAGCACCTCAGTCGTTTTCTCCCATCTTAGTTGGCAGCTAAGGTCAGTTTTCTTTTCACCTACTTTTATTCCTAGCTAATATACTGTAGTATTTGGCAACTCCTGCCTTCTCTTAAGTGATTAAAGTCACTTTTGCCCTTATTAGGCAGCCACTAAGTATTGGGAAACTCATGCCTTCCCTTGGATTCTGTCACCACATTGCACTGGAATCATTACTATCACATGCTGATCACATCCAACACTAGGTGGCACACTTCCCATGGTTCCTAGTTGTTCCATCTTCGAATCCCTTCCAAACTGGGAACCACCAGATTCCAGGATTCTTTCCAAAACAGTTTCTACAGTATTTCCCCACACTCTTCCCAACTCGGAAGCTTTAACTTTCAGAAATATCTTCCCAGAGTTAGGTTATATTAATAATATGAATCTGACAGGGCCCTGAAATGTGTGGTGATAATGCAATAAGAAAAAGTTAAAAAGGTTATGGTGGTTCCAAGGCTTTTGCCCTTCCAAGTCCAGAAAAGTGAAGGAAAATATTTTGGAACTGGTTCCAGAAAGATCTTTCCGAAAACTGGTGCTTCCAACTTCAGAAGGGCGTGGAAAGATACCTCAGAACAGGTTCCGGGAAGGTGTTTCTGAGAAGAGAAGAAGAACCTTACGAAAGGCCAGAAATGTGTGATAATAAACTCATAAGCAAAAGTTTAAAAGTTTAGCATTTTCAAGGTTTTGCCCTTCCGAATCCGGAAGGATGTGGGAAAATACCTCGGAACTTGTTCCTGAAAGGGGTTCCCGAAACTCGGTGCTTCTGAGTTTGGAAAGGTGTCAGAAAATACCTCAGAAACTGTTTCGGAAAGACTTCCAGAACCTGGTGCTTTTGGAACAGCAGAACTCGGAACCACTGGAAGTGTATCACTCAGAGTCAGATGTCTTCAAAGTGTACCTCCACCCTTAGCATATATATACTTCACTTGTACACTAGGCCCTCAGTCTTTCCTCCTTCAGTAGTGGCCAAGATCTGTTTCTTTTCACCAAAGTTTTATTCCCACCTAATATCCTGTAGTGATTGAACAATCCCTTCCTTCCCATTGATTAAGTCAGAGATCACTGCAGATGGAAGTTCAGCACATCCATGTTGCACCTAGGTCTTCACAACCACATCAAGTCAGATATCACTGTGCAGATGAGTCCACAAATTCCATGCTGCAACCTGGTCGACGATGATAATCTGACAAACAATATCACTGTAGAAGGGAGTCCAGGACTCCCATGTTCTGTGGCATTCTGGCTCTCTGTGAAGCATTCAGTTCGAGGAACTATCTGTATCTTGCCACTGGAAAATGAACCTTCTTTCATACCTCGTCTCAATTACTGACACAACCATAGTCCAAAGTAGACTGTAGATCAGCTGTCTCACATATCCTACTCTAAGCCATACACTTCTGGTGGCTCTGAGTTCCACTCTTCTGGAACTACTTTCAGACTTGGAAGCACCAAATTCTGGGAGCACCTTCTCCAGAAACACTTCCGAGATTGTTTCCCATGCTCTTCTGGACTTGGACATATAAAGTTCCAGGAACACCTTTCCAGAATTTGTTCCTGAAGTATTTTTTCACATCCTTCCAGACTCGGAAGGGCAAAACCTTTTAAACTTTGCTTATGGCTTCCTTACTATATATTTCAAACTTCTTGTAGATTCATCTCCTCAATATTATCAGTCATATAATATAATTCTACCTCCACCCCTAGCACATATATACTTACCTTGTTCACTCCTTTTCCCCCACCTTAAGTAGTGGCTGAGGTTACTTTCTTTTTATCTAGTTTTTTTGCTCCTAGTAGATGGACTGTAGTAATCAGCAACTTCTACCTTCCCTTCCATAAATGTAGTTATTTTCCCCCACTTTAAGCAGTACTTGAATACTGGGGAACTCCTGCCCTCCCTTAGATTCTGTCACACCTATCATGGCACAGCCTCATCTGCTGCAGTGCCACTGCATGGCATCCAGAACTCCCAGAGCTTTCCCACCCATTGGCTTCAGTTTTTTCCATCCATACAGATTTAATAGTCTGACAGACGAGTACATATTTTGAGACTTGTGGCTCTTGCCATCTATTGGTGTCAAGAATGCCCTTCCCTAAATATACTATGACAGCTCTTAATTCAAATCTTTGTATTACCCTATGCCCTACACAGGAGCTGAGAATAACTGGAACCACTAAATGGAAGATTTGAATTTAAATTACCTTTGCTTAAATAACCTGCAGTTCAAAGGTAATAGGACCACACAACCTTTCCTGACTTTTTCCACTACTTGTCTCCATGCCTTCACTCTCTATCGGAACAGCAATCCTTATTCTAGGTAGTACAAAAGAGCTACCATGGACCAGTCTGACCTGGCAGAGTCTCATTGGGTTCTTTGCAACTCCATGGAAGACACCTGATGATGCTGCTGCCGATGCTCCTTCACCCCATGTCTCAAACTGGAACACTCAGATCGCCCAAAGTGTCAAATCATACGTGCAAAATCTTTGCTCCAAGATAGATCAACAGGCACAAATCAATTATTCGATATGTGGCTTCCCAGACAATGATAGTACTGGGTGCACAGCTTGGAACAAGTGGATCAATGAACAGTGGCAGAAGCACTGGAACCTCAACAAGAAAATCGATGATCTATTTACAGAATACAAGTGTTCTCCATACCATGCTCTCCTTCGTGCCAAATCAAAGAAGGTATGTACAGTAGTTAGTCTACTTCATTCTGTCCTCATCTTCATTTCTTCACAATCTTAATATAATCTTTTTATCTATCTTTTTCACTAGCTTTCCAGCATAGAGAATGCCCAGGTGTCCGGTTTCATTATCCAGCCCCTTGCTCACTTATTACTTGGTGAATCAGCATTCGATGAGGAGGACATAGCCTTTTTGAAACCCAGTGTCAAAGAATTCATCGACACCATCATTGTCCAGGCATGGAATCAGTATCGCAAAGGTATCACCCAGGAGTCAAACTTGATCGAGAAAACAAAACAGGCACTCGGCAGGGAATGGGAACGTATGTCATAATTCTGAGCTTCTCATCTATTATATCAATACACTCTTTTCTAGTTATCTCACAGGGCGCACCATTCATCAAGGATATCAAGTCCTACCTCGTCCTTCTCCACCAACTACTTAGCATGCTCTCCCGCTATCAAGACCCAAATACAATCCAGGAGTTCAAAGCCCAACAAAAGATGTTAGAGGCGATGTTAGCTGTAGCAGAGAATGATGACACTCAGAAAGATGCATTCAAGAGTAAGTGAGCATGACTTTGTTCTGACCATCCGACTAACCTTAATCTGTTTAATTTATAGAACTCCCCAGGGTTCTTCATGATGTACTGCAAAAGCTGGCATCAGAAAAAGATGTCCAGGAGATCAGGCAGCTTATCTGAGCTGCGCTCAAGAATGCTGATATGCAAGAAGCCCATATCCCTGTTGAGCTACCTGAGGGCAATCCAATCGAGATTCCATGGAGTGAAGGTACAGAGGACTTGGCTAAATTGACCAAAGATGAGCTCTGGACCCACCTTGGGTTGCAAGACAAGAAACAGCTCCCTTTTTTCCATGAGTTCACTGATCCTGATGGTATCATAGAATCATGGACAGAAGAAGGCAAGAAGTGGCTTATGTCAGAGTCAAGCAACCAAGAGCCTTTATGACCATGTTGGCATCAACTTGTTGTTATGTGCGACGCACGCTAGTGGAGACGCAGGCTTGGAGGGATCTTCTACAGTCCTAGGGCATAACACATCCTTCTAGGAGTCTTGAAAAGAGAATCAAGGTCTTATCAAGAGGTTCATGTAGGAATTGAGGTGGTGAGGATCAGGGTTAAGCAACTAGCATTGTGCGTACTATATGCATAGATCAAGGATAAGGTACAAGGGTGCTAGGGCTATGGTTTATATACTAAGGAACTGTGGGCATGGACCATGAAAGGTCGTGGAATGCGAAGGAAGCTAGGGAATGACTAAGGTCTACGTATCAGCTATAGATAGTGGTGGTACATGTGACAGTGGAGCTGAGGTGGTGAGAAGCGTATGATAAGATAAGAGATAAGCAAAGGTCTAGGCACAGGGGAGACTGCAGGTATCAAGGACAAGGGGCATATGACTAAGGGTATACTTAAGAGATGACGAGAGATAAAGCAGGCTTGGGATAGACCAGGCCGTGGACTAGAGACGATAAGGGAGAAACTGAGCGGGCGCAGGGTAGACTGGGTGGTGAAGGAGACGATGAGGGTGGGACTGAGCGGGCGTGGGGTAGACTGGGCCATGAAGGAGACGATGAGGGTGGGACTGAGCGGGCGCGGAGTAGACTGGGCCATGAAGGAGATGATGAGGATGAGACTGAGCAGGTGCAGGGTAGACCAGGCCGTGAAGGAGACGATGAGGGTGAGACTGAGTGGGCGCAGGGTAGACCGGGCCATGAAGGAGACGATGAGCTAGAGGAAAAAGATAGGGGTGAAGCCTATCTGGAGGAAAAACCGTAACATTACCCCCTTACTACATTGAGAATACCAAATCTCAATATGAGTCGCTTGGTTGGGGTAGGGGATGGCAATGGCAAGGGATTTCTAGGGGATATGACGAGATACTCACTAGGAGACCATTGAGTGCTATCCAGGGGTATTAAATCCTGTAACGAAGGAAATAATAGTGGTCATGGTAGAGGGCGCGGAGGTGACAAGTGTCTAGATATAGAGTCGTCCTGAGGTAGGGGGTTGTTCATGGGTGTCCCAAGAGTGGAGACAAACGATCGAGGATTCTAGGGGGTGGGAGATGCGATGGTAACGAATGGTAGGCTCATGGGGGCGATGGGTTCGATGATGGGGGCGTTTGAGTCCATGAGGGATAAGAGGCGGTGAGGGGGCATGTTGGGAGCGACAGTAGTCGATGGGTCTGGTTGGGCAGTGGATGCGGTGGGAGGGCATGGTGGGCAGTGGGGTGAAAGAGAGGGTAAACGATGGTTTAAATATCTAGAGCTTTAGGGCAGGGCAGGTAGTCAATACCTCCGAGCAGGTCTAGACCAGTGGAGCTAGGGAATACCTTCGTGCAGATTCGAAGGTGGAGCATGGGTACAGTGGAACTAAGGGTAAGACTGAGTAAGACCGATGGTGCTAAGAGGGGAGTACCTCCGAGCAGACGTGAGGTGGGGGATGCTGTGGATCAAGGGTGGAGCTGGGGTGGACCGTGGTTATCGGGCTAATACCGAAGGGGGTTTGCAATGGTGAAGGGTTACAAGTCCAAGTGGCATGGCACATCCAACAAGGAGTCTTGGAAGAGATTAAAGGTCTTGCCAAGAGATTCATGTAGCAGAGGAGGCGGGGGAGGGACAAGGGCAAAGAGGATGTCGAAGGGGAATTGACCAAGGATGCAGTTTAGCCACATGCAGGTGGTCGAAGGACTGGGGAGGCACAGTTTAACCTCATGTAGGAGGTGGAGAGCTGGGGAGATGCAGTTTATCCTCATGCCGGAGGTAAAAACAGGGGTTGAAGGGTAAAAACTAAGGCAGAAAAAGGAAAAGATTTCTGCAAAACCAAGTGCTTTGGGGGAATGCCCTTGCGCTTACCTAAATCCTATGAGGGAGGCGTCCTCAGGATCGTCGGGGTTTTCTAAGAATGAGGGAAATAGCTGCAAGCTATGCTTGCCTTATGCTATTTTGCTGGTAAGTACTCAAGAGCCATGGCTGCTCGGCAGCCAGGCTTACCACCACACTACCTCCGAGCAAAAAATTTCCTGGACTTGTCCCTAAGTCCGATGACCGTAAGGTCCAAGAAAAAGATTTTTTCTGAGCCAAAACCAAGCTGGAAAAACCGGGGGGGACAACTGAGGCAGGAGGGAGGCAGAGGGGGTCAAGGTGAAGGCGAAGGTTGAGGTGAGGAAAAAATTTCTCCACTTTTTCAGGAGAACAAAAGGCGATGGGCTAAGGGGTATCTGTGAGCAGTTTACGGCCATACTGGGGGCACAAGGCGGGTGGGATGGGGAAAGTGAAACGCATTGTCCAGGGAATAACTCCGTGCGGACTGAGGGCGGGACAGTGATGTACATGTGCCCAGGGAATTATCCCATACAGGCTGAGGGTGGGAGTGGGGTCTAAGAGTATTGACCGGGCAGGGTTCCAGTCAGAGGGTAGAGGGCTAAAACCTCAGGGGCAGTGGTATTGACCAGGCAGGGTTCCAGTCGGAGGGTAGAGGGCTAAAACCTTAGGGGCAGTGATAGAGGATTGCCGGGCAGATTTCCAGCAGGACTAGGGGAGCTTGGGGCGGTGAGCAGTTTAATGCCATGCTGAGGGCGCATGAACTAGGGTGGACAGTTTTCTGTCTTGTCTAGGACATCATGGGATGCTAGGGAGTGGCGGACAGTTTATAGTCATGTCTGGGACTTCAAGGGCAATGGTCAGGACAGTGGGTACCAGGAGGGGGGTTGGAGCAGAGGTTCTTCCGGAAGGTCCGGGAAATGCGGTGGAAAACTGAGGATAGGTCCTTGAAGGGGAGATCAAGGGGAATAAGCTGCAGGTGAGATCGCGAAGATCGGAGTGGATCAGCATGAGATAGAGGAGAATCAAGAGTAACTCAATGAAGAGCACTCTGCTGCAGCTACTAGAGTTTCCAAGGGTTGAACTGGGGTTCCTGGGGTAGCGAGGACTAAGGATTAGGGAGTGTGGGTTCCAATGCCATAGCAGGCAAGACTAGGGGGACATCCTTGATCTTTTGTTACGCGTGACGTACGCTAGTGGAGATGCAGGCTTGGAGGGATCTTCTACAGTCCTAGGGCATAACACATCCTTCTAGGAGTCTTGAAAAGAGAATCAAGGTTAAGCAACTAGCATTGTGCGTACTATATGCGTAGATCAAGGATAAGGTACAAGGGTGCTAGGGCTATGGTTTATATACTAAGGAACTGTGGGCACAGACCATGGAAGGTCATGGAATGCGAAGGAAGCTAGGGAATGACTAAGGTCTACGTATCAGCTATAGATAGCGGTGGTACATGTGACAGTGGAGCTGAGGTGGTGAGAAGCATATGATAAGATAAGAGATAAGCAAAGGTCTAGGCACAGGGGAGACTGCGGGTATCAAGGACAAGGGGCATATGACTAAGGGTATACTTAAGAGATGATGAGAGATAAAGTGGGCTTGGGATAGACCAGGCTGTGGACTAGAGACGATAAGGGAGAAACTGAGTGGGCGCGGGGTAGACCGGGCGGTGAAGGAGACGATGAGGATGGGACTGAGCGGGTGCGGGGTAGACCGGGCGGTGAAGGAGACGATGAGGGTGAGACTGAGCGGGCGCAGGGTAGACCGGGCCGTGAAGGAGACGATGAGCTAGAGAAAAAAGATAGGGGTGAAGCCTATCTGGAGGAAAAACCGTAACACTTGTTGGAATTTATCATATGTTGGAGCATGCGTTCGAAGGCAAATCAGTCCTTCTGATGGATGGCATTGGAATCGGCAAGACATTCCAGGTCATTGGATTCATCACCTGTCTCTCCTACTTTCACTCATACTATGAGACGCACAAGAAGTTTCCTGGAGCATTCAGTTCATTCTCACACACTCAATAATCTCATTCATCACCCACTCAATGATTTCATTCCAGCAAACAAACGATGGCAAATTAAGGGAGGTAATATCCCAAGCGCTCCCTTCATCATCATCTGCCCAGTCAATCTACACAACCAATGGACACACGAGATCAAATGATTTCTCAAATGAAACACCTTCGACATCTTTCCTTATGTTGGAAAGCATACTACATGTCGCTGATGGTGGGAGACCATTTTTACAAAGGGTTTTCATAAGCTCCATCATCGGATCATATTGGCCATGGACAAGGTACGTACTTGCTGCCTACATGTCTCTCATGTGCTGACTCTTCGATTCAGGCTCTGATTGATGACTCCACAGCACTATACACCCAAGTCATGCATCATGTGGAAGACAAGGTGGATGCCGGGTCATCTATGTCTTCCATCACCCCAACAACTGTTTTCGGACACACGTTTGCTTTGTTTGTCATGGACAAGGCACACTTGGCATGCAAGTTCAACAAACTACACACAGCCCTGTGTAATTTACAGGATCAGTCTGCATTGATGATCGCCATGACAGCCACACCGGTTATGACAAAGTTGCAGGTACATATTTATGTCATGTATTCATATAGCTACTTACTTTCCCCCAAAGGATCTACAGATCATGGGGCATTTACTTGGGATTCCATTCCTTTTCAACAAGGACAAATTTGATGAAATGAAGAGAGAGCTAAATTGGGCACAGGCAAAGGACCGCAAGGCCAAACGCGAGTCAGATTCAGCTGCTGAGCAGTTATGTGGGTTGCTCACCAACAAAAAGGAGCACAGCATGATCATGAGTTCTGAGTTGATGCCGAAGCTGCAAGAATGGATTCCCTGGTTGTGTGATGCATTCAACAAACATGTCATCCATAGGACACTGGACTCAGTCGATTACAAGAATGAACCAATCTTCAGAATGAGGCCATACTGCGAGCACATCATGCTAATGGAAATGCATGACTCCGAGAAGGAGATATTGGCCAAACTGACTAACCAGATGGTCAAGGACACTCTGCTCACTACAATCACTGGTGCTGGGAAGGTGAGCCAATATTTAATTACACTGCTTTTCTCTCTATTTGTATCCCATTTTTACTACTTCCATATGAGCATCCATGACCCCCCTTCTGCGTGGACATGACATCCACTCACTATACAGTGACTCTGATCTGGGAGAGGCATCTAGGATGGCTATTTCTTTTTCTACCATTTTATTTTCTAATCTTTTCAGTTTCTTGACATACTGACACTGTTTATTAGAACTTCTACATAGAATTTTGGCGTGGACTGCTCCATCCACACATGAATCCATCCTTAGGCAAAGACTGGGAGGCTCCAAACTCAATGGATGAATGGAGCAGCTTGATGGCATCGACCAAACTCAACATGTTAGCCAAGGTTGTCATGCATCATATGAAGCAGGACAATTCACACCTGCTCAAGGTCTTGGAAGATGGAATGACGATGGAAGTTGACACATCTGCACAAATTGATGACAGGCAGCATACTGATTGTGATCGGATCGTGATTTTCTCTGCCTTTCCTTCATTGAATGCAGCAATTCGAGATGTAAGTGTGTTTGGTTCTCATTACATTACATTACTTGATATCGATCTTTCAGGTTTTAGCTCTCCATGGAATCAAGTCTGTGGAGTTCAATGGCAAAATGCCTCAGATCAAATGGAAAAAGGTGTTAAATGAGTTTTGAAGGTCCACCCTCCAAGTCGGCGTATGTGTGCTTATCCTTTCCACTGTGGGCACTATAGGTCTCAATTTGGCCTGTGCCAACATTATGATTATTGTAGTACGTACATCTTTCCTCTTCTACCATCATGCTCACATGTTACCTTAGGACACTTTGTGGTCAGCACTCAACGATGAGCAGCTCAGAGATCGCATTTACAGATTCCCACAGCAGAAGATCATTAGGTTTTATAGGCTGATAGCTCATGGCACTCTGGATGTGTTCCTGAACAACATCACCTTCGATAAAGGGATATTGCATGATGCATTCATTGGAATTAATGACGATTCTCATATGTATTCCTTCATTCTACATTTTCTATCTACTTACACTTGTGCTAGTCAAGCTGTTCAATGGAAATGATAGCAATATAAGTGTGACTACCATGGTGATGGAAACCAACTCCAAGGATGAAGCCCTTTAGGATGATGAGGATGTTGGGATGGTTGATGCACCTCAAGGACACAATAGATGGGGCAATAAAAAGACTCGGATGAAGATCATATGACCGCCTCAATCCCCTCCCTGTCCTGCATCAAAGCGACCAGCCCCAATCTCCCCACTATCACCACAACATGCTTTCCAACAAGGAAAAAAGCTTCAAGTCCAGGACCAGGAGCATACCGTGCTGTCTTCCCAAGACCATTCTTTTGCATCATTCACAGATCCTGGTTCCTCCTCTATAGCCACCAGTTCCATCCTATCAATTACACCTGGTTCTCTTTCATCCATAACTGCTCCCATGAACACAGCCATAGCTTCTGAACCCTTCGATTCCAATACTGATCCCATACTCCAAGCAATGGAGACTGATCTGACTTGGCAAATGGATTCCAATGAACTTGATGAGATGGTGGCTCTCAGTCTCTGCAGTGACGATGGCACTGATCCTGTTCTGGGTTCTGCTAGCTCTTCATCTCCATCATCTTCCCTGCTAGCTTCTCCCATGGCTGGTGTCAACAGCTTTTCTGTCATTAAACCAGGTCTTGGATCTCGGAAACCAACTCTCCCATCTCTGCCTTCCGATCATCTTTCCAACATGCCTATGACTGGTCACATTCCGAGTATCTCATCTGGGCATCATGCTGCTCCATACAAACATTCCAAGACAGGTTCCACACTGAATGTTCCATCTCCCACTGGTGCTGGTCCATCCAAGCTTTCCATGACTGCATCCACCCTGAACCTTGCATCTAGTGCTGGTTCATCCAATACTTTAAAGACAAACACTGATGTTATCAGTGGTGTTCCACTCATCCCCAGTGGACAGGGTCAGTTCAAAGTTGTGGAATGTGGTTGTGGCAAATCTATGTGTGTGTTTAAGAAGCCTTGAGCTGTATTCGTTCATTTCATCGGATCTTATCCATGGTGGTTACACTGAATATCATTTCTCTCCCTCTGTTTTTCCTCTTGTTTTTGTTAGGTTCTTTGTCATACTTGTTACCTACATCGTCATTAAGTATCCCTTCCTTTTCTCATATGCTCATTCTGTGTATCGTGTGCCTCATATGTCATTTTTGTTACTGGTTCATATGCTGAGAATATATTCTGTTTGATTTGGAGTGCTTTGTTTGTGATTAGATAATTGTATAGTATTGGTGTTTCTGGTGACCATGACATGATTCAGACATCCTGAACATACACCTTGCACAGACTGCAACACCCTTTCCTTGTGAATCCAACCTCTCAAGGCCCCATCATCTGTTCTATGATAATGCACCATCTTTCAAAGGTCATTTACAGCAAATAGGCAAATATACGGCAGAAGTCCATCTTACATTGAAGATATCCAAAGCAAAATCATATATTTTTGGCAGTTCTGAGTGAGGCTATTCTGGAACCAAGTGCTTCTGGACTTGGAAGTGACAGTTTCTGGAAGCCTCTTATCTATATGCGGTGTGGGCAAATGCCCATCCGCCGATTCCCATGCCACAATCCTGTCCCCTCCTTGACCTCCCCTTCTTTCTCATCCTATTTTCACTCTCTTCCTGTTGTCCAGGTGCCCCCCAAATCTGCCTTGGGTTGTTTTCACAACTCCAATGCATCATTTGGGACCCTTTTCACACCAAACAGCCCAGTGGTTTTCTCCCTACCATGAGATTCTCTTCCACCCTCCTACACCGGTCACCTCGAGGCTCCCCATAATTTGCAGATGCATCCCTACACCTGCTGGCATCCTTCATATCTCTCCCAGGTTAGCTATGAAGGATCTGCAAGTGAAATCTTGAAATCTGCATGATGTGTTGTCGTTCTGCAGATGTTTTTTTTTCTCACCCATATAGCAAGCTATATTTGATTGCAGATTTTTCTGCAGGCAGTCTCCTGTCTTTCTGACTATCTAGAAACTGTTTAGTGATGTCCAACGACAATCTCTGGTAGGTGTTTAGAGATCTGCAACTGTCAGGATGATTCAGTCAGGCCTTCTCTCTTTTTCTCCCCCTCTATATCAATATATATCATTCTACTCTTTTGCAGGCAGTCTCCCATCTTCCTGATGATCTAGAAACCATTTACTAACATCCAAAAACAATCTCCAATAGGTGTTTACAGATCTGCAACCACTAGGAAGACTTGGTCAGTCCTTTCCTCCCTCTCTATATTAGTATGTATCATTCTACTCTTCTGCAAACAATCTCCTAACTTCCTGACCATCTAGAAACCATTTACTGATGTCCAACAACAATCTCTGATAGATGTTTAGAGCCCTGCAACTGTCAGGATGACTCAGTCAGTTAGTCTCCCCCCCTTCTCTCTCCTCTATATCAGCATATATTATTCCACTATTCATCAACATTCCCTCTTGATACATGACCCTCATACTTTTATGTTAGGTTAGGTTCTGAGGGGACCCCCTGAGCGAAGCGAGGGAGGGGGGGTGAAGCCCCTGGGGGGTCCCCTGAGCAAAGCGAAGGAGGGGGGCAAAGCCCTGCTGAAGGCGCTGTTAGGTTGGTTGGTTAGGTTCATTTCTACCAATAAGATAACAACATTACATATAGATATCACCAGAACGAGGCTTTAGTGTGCCCACCTGCAGCAGGGTGAGACCCCCCCAATGGTTAAGCCCTGAAATGGGAGAGGACCCCCTGAGTGAAGCAAAGGAGGGGAGGGATCCATGGAAGAGCTTAGGGATGCCCCTGGAGTGGTGGGTCCTCTTCTGGCACCCAAGCGAAACATCTGACATTAAACTTCATTGTCACTCCAACTTTGTACAACCCATACCATCCCTGCATTCCTTCTTTTATCTATGCAATTTCAATTTGTACTTATTTCCTGTAGTTCATATCTTTTTTTCAAATCCAGTGACCACCATCCTTTTCTATTCTGTCAGTCATGCCTTGGTCTAGTTAGTTCATTTACACTGTATGCTTGTACAGGCTAGTCATTCTCATATAATCTATTGTGGTCTTATTTAGCTATTTATTAACTATCCTTATTGTTATATCATTGTCAACTATCGTGACTCACTACCGTAATGCTATGTGACTGACATTTGCATGACTGACATGACTTAACAGTATGGTGTGATTGACATGTGGCACAACATACTTGCTGTATGGCATGACTGACTAATAATGTCTATCTGTATGCAGTTGAAGTAAGCACTAATTCCCATGCTCAAGGAATGTCATGCTGCTCATCCAACGGTGATTTCCACTGTCAGTCACATATTCAGTTACTATACTTGATATCTTGTTATGATATTTTGTCACAGCATCATCTAACCGCTACTGACTAGTTGTATTTGCGTGACTAACTGAACACCCTTGTGTAGCTGACTACTATTTACAGCACTATTAATGATAATTGGACAATAACCAGGCTGTTGTATCATATGACATTGCTGCACTAATTTATTAATCAGTATATCATATATTTTTTATTTACTAAGCATTTGCTTTATAATCCACCCAGACAATCTTTGTTCCAGACTTTCCCAACGTTGCTTTTTGGACTTGAGTCTGTTTCATGCTCTTAACTCGTCTACTACAAGCATAGCTATCTGAAAATGCCTAGGACCTCCTCATTTCCTTGCATGTTTGGCTCATTCATCTGCTTCTCCACTTCTCAACGTTCCAACCGTTATCAAGCCAAGCTATGGTATGTGGAATCTTTTTGTTGTTGTCTTCCTTCACCCTTGTTTGTGATTCATATTCACCAACCTCTTTGTCAAGTCAAACCATGGTATGTGGGATTTTTTTTACTATCGTTTCTATTCTTGCAGCTTTTTGTTGCAGCTTTCTCCTTGTGAGTGAAATCATGGCATGCAGGATATTTTTTATTATCACTTCTATTCTTTCAGCTTTTCATTGCAGCTTTAACCCTGTTGAGTTGAACTATGGCACACAGGGTTCTTATTTTTTTATGACCTTACTCTTGTTGAGTCAAACTACTCATATGGTTCCACATCACCAACCCCAGAGATGTGGATGGACACTTAGCTAACCTTCACTTGCCCAATCGAATATCGCGAACCAAGGTGATTTATCTTTTCTACCATCCCCCATTGCACTCTGACATGGCCTACCAGTTCACACACTAAATTTATCATCAAGACACTCACCAATCTCAAGAACAACAAGATTAGGAAGAGTGCAG
>JBBPLO010000600.1:5288-17130 GCA_038089835.1 Retiboletus flavoniger | reverse complement strand
TTGTTTCCAAAACGTGTTCGACAAGGTAAGCCTCTCGTGGTTCGCATGAGCATCACTGTCATGACACCCGTGACTCATAGGCCTCACAACCTGGGTCGCATCAAATGACCTTGAAAATGTTGTACCCAACGTCTCCGATGAGCAAGCTGACTACATCTCTAAGAACACAGACAGCGCCGTACAAGTACATTAAATTGCCGGGTCAGGATGACTACCCGACTGAGACACATTCCTAGACCATACGAATTTGCAGACTGGCTGTTTGTGTTGATATTGTAATTCCTGACTCGTCTCGTTGTCTGATCCATGGCTTGTCGCACTGGGTCGCCCAAGGTTGTTCCGCTGATCGCAGATAGCCCAACATTTGCGATGGTCCGTATTTCAAGCTCGTGTGTCACGCCTTCACGCTTCGTGATCCGCTTCCATTGTGATTTCTGGCCATCAACTGGATTCGTTTTAGGATACTTACAGACTCGTCGCATAGAAAACACTCTCGGGAGTATTCTACTCGACGATCAACGATCATCACTCATACAACAGAGGCGACAAGCATGTTCGTCATGGGCGACAGCGCCATTGACACGGTCAGGGTGTCATTCCAGCAAGTGCCATTGTAGTACGGGATCTCGCTCAGGATATAGTCTGTCGCAAACGAACCAGCGGCCCACCCAAGGTAGCCGAGGATGACTAGAGTACATCGTGGTCAGCGCGCACAGACAAACCATCGTACGCTCGAAAGACTGACCGTCAGAGTTGGCGGCCTGGTAGGCGAGCTGTTGCGAGAGGTAGGCGACACAAGAGTCGACGTCACCCCCGCCAGTTTCGGTATTCAGCGCTTGCCGGCCGTTCTCGCGAAGCCACGTGGAGAGGGGATACCACGAGCTCTCGATGTTGTTCGTGACGCACGCCGCGTGGGTGCCACTAGTATCACGTTGAACCGACCACACGCGAAACAGATTCGGGGACGCGACTTACGAGTTGTCATAGTCGAGATACTTGTGAACGTCCATCACGAGGTTGGTGATGGTGCCGTCAGGGTTTCTCACCATGTTGAGTGCCGCAGCAGAACCGCTGGAAACAAAGGTCTCGGCGGACGTGTAGTTGTTACCGGGGAGAAGGATTATTTGCGAGGTGGCACCTGTAGAACGAATCGCAGTGACTGCGGCCTGAACAGATCCGGTCCAGGTTACGATGTTCTGTGCCCGTGCGCTGAGTTGTGTTAGAAATGTTCGATTGAAATGGACTCACTGAGATATTGTGAGGCTCGTTCATGCTGTGATCTGTCAAACAATTCGAACGGACGTGATTCAGACGACTTACACTCCAAAGATGAGTCGGGTCTCGTTCTTCCAGTAATCAGCGATGTTGTACCAGAGCTCAGCAAATATTTCGTTGCTGGGGCCACCCTGACCGATGATCTAGGCGCGAGGGTGCTTCAGACGATGGACCAATACCACGGCGGCGAAACCTACCTCGCCATCGTACCGTGCGTAGTTGTGAATGTCGATTTCGCAGTACGCACCAGTACTCAAGCATGCATTGACGAGCATGTTGTAGTTGGCAAATTGGGTCTGGTTGAGTACACCGGTCATCTGGTTGTATGTAAGATACTGCCAGCCGACGGGGAGACGGAACACGTTGTAACCGTCATTCTCGACAAAGTGTTGCATCTGACCAAGGCCATCTGCACCTACATACATGCGTGAACATTGATCTGAGACGCATCGTGCAAAAAAGTCGGCTTACAACCCAGCTGCGTGAGGGGAGGGCAAGCCTGGGTGATGTTGCAAGTACCGTCCGTGCCGCATCCGAAATCTACAGGAGTCACCAAACGGCACTCGGCTCACGTGGAACGCATGACACACCAAAACCTGCGATGTTAACGCCGGCGAACCTCAAAGGCTGGAAAGTCTGTGCGCTGACGGCGGTAGCAGCGAGGGTGAGAGCAGAAAATGACTTGAAGACCATCTTGCGTGTGACGAACGGAATTCTGGGAGCGATGGGACGCCAGGGAAGGCTTTGTGTAGCTCGTCGGCCTGGGTGCGTTGTGGTAAAAATAATACCTGGAAAGTAATTTACGAGACGAATGCACCGGTGTCACAGTAACGCGTCCCAGGATTGGCTCCTTACAAATGGTCACCGAAGTCTCGCCGGAATGTACTTGCTTTCTCCGCATACCCTCGTTCTATTAAGTGCCTTACGAGCAGGGGAAAGGATGAAACAGTCGCGATCACGTGAGATGCGCGCGAAAGGACATACCTCGCATCTTTCTCGGAAGATTTCCGAGCATACATCACGATGCACAAAAAATGCGCCACTTCTCTTGTGTATCGTTTCATTATTGGCAGTCGAAACGGACATGACGCACAACGCCCGCTTCTCAGTCGTCGTCGCCAAGTTCTTTCCCCGAGGAGCGAAGAGGATGAGTAATTGCCTTCCGTTGACCATGAGGTCGGCCCCGCAGTATGGCATCCATACTGGACGCATTGAGCGTTGGTTCGATACTCGAGTTCCGGTTTTTGACTCCAAGGTAAAACCTCACGATACTACTTCCCATGGGATCAAGACAGCTTTTCGTATGTATCAGGTCAGGCTCATCAATGAAAGACACTGGCGTCCCGCTCCAACATGCTCCTGGCCATACTGAACCGCGCTGCTTCACGCGCAGCGCGGATGTTCGGCTCTCGCATTCTTGATGTGATACCTGACGATCAGCATGTCTGCACCATGATATCTCCCCTCGGAGAATGAGTATGCTTTTTAGTGGCGCGTGGCCACTAACAGAACCATGCATCGATCCTGCACCAGTCGCAGTTGACGACAGACGTGCCCTGTCGCAGATGTCAAGTTCGGAGTGCATTTAGAGGCGACACCGAGCGAAATATTTTCTTCTGAGATCACAGCGCATCAGCACGACTACCTGGGTACGAATATCGGGAAATGATTAGATAGACACGAAAACTTAGAGGCGAAAACCTTGGACTAGATGAGCCCCGGGCCTCAATTGCTGCGGCACCGGATAATCCGACTACCACTCGAAGGATAGCTTCACTCCAATGGGACAAACTTTTGGGATTTTTGGTTCAACAAGAAGGTACACCCGTCCCGGATTGGTTGCATCCTGGACGTCACAGGCCTGAAACCGTGGGAAGATGAGTTGGTACATGTGTCAGCATCGCCAAGTTATCAGCACCGACGAGCACAATGGCGCTGAATCTACCATTTACACTACAGCTCCATGCTGAACTACCAGGTAAGCGCGCCTTCGACCCACCCGGGCCCTCATCCACAACGTTCTCGCGTTCAGGTCACGAAGATCGCGCTTGGCAAATCGCCTGGAACCCAGCCAAACCGTTGCTTGCTTCGTGTTCGGCAGATAAGACGGTGCGCCTGTACAGCTACCGCAAGGACCCACATGATCCGTCCAAGACGTCTTTTTCGCATCTCACGACGATTCCAACGGTGCATACCAAAACAGTCCGAAGCGTCGCATGGGCGCCCTCGGGCAAGACGCTCGCAACGGGATCCTTTGACGCCTTGGTCGGCATATATGAACAACACGAAGTTTCGGAGGACGACGACGACTGTCCACCTGAGCCTGAAGAATGGGAACTTGTTTATATGATGGAGGGACACGAGACGGAATGCAAGAGCGTTGCATACTCGGCGACGGGCATGTTGATCGCGACGTGCAGCAGGGACAAGTCGGTATGGGTCTGGGAAGGTGATGACCACCGTGTTCGAACTGGTGTCGACGCTCCGGACTGATTTTTTTCTTGTTTAAAGTCAAGCCGGACGCAGAATTCGAATGCTTGATGGTCCTGCAAGAACACAGTCAGGACGTCAAGTGCGTCTCTTGGCATCCTACAGAGGAGGTTGTTCTTGCTCTCGCACGATGTCGCTTCGAGATTAATTTCAGCTCTGAGGACAGGTTCTTGCGTCGGGGTCCTACGACGATACGATCAACCTTTACATGGACGATCCGCTCGATGACTGGTGTTGCTTCGCGACGTTGTCCGGTCACACAGGAACGGTGTGGTCTGTTACATGGGCACCTCGCGGCGATTACCTTGCCTCTTCCTCTGACGACCTCACTATCCGAATCTGGAGACGGTCTGCTGAACACGCATGGGAATTTGCTCATGAACTGAAGGGTCATACGAGAAGCATATACTCGATAAGCTGGGGGACGGGGAAAGGCGACAACCTCGGATGGCTTGCGAGCACGGGTAGTGATGGTAAAATAAACGTTTGGGAAATATCGGTGAGTCGAACGGTCAGACGAACGCAGATCGTCTCTGAGTCCGCTCCATCAAAGGAGTCTCCCCAGCGAGATGCCATGCGTCCCACGCTGTCGTCGAGGCTCATCGCGTCTGTCTCATCTGCCCATGACATTCACGATGTCAATTCGGTACAATGGTGTCCGCGCTCCGGGTTTGAGGATCTACTCTCGACCGCCGCGGACGATGGTTCTGTTAGAATATGGAGGTTGTCACCGACCGGATCATAAAAAAACGCTGGAATTACTAGTCCAACTTGAGATATAAGGCTCCGTGAATGAATCGTCTCGGATTTGATCATCAATTCAACTCTCTAGCTAAAGAATCTCAGACTTCAATGTACAAAGCCTAAGCTTTCTCAAGCCGGGACATGTACATCACTATCAACGATAATGACCGTTTATCATAGTCAGGGGATGTGAATAAATTACTATATCTGCTGGTACATGTTGTCGCACTTGAGCTTGACTTGAAGTTGTTAGCTAGAGCGATGTCAAACGACAGGAAGGATATAATAGTCATCGGTGCAGGTATGTTCCCCGCCACGGTTGTTATATGTTCTTGCGTTTGCATCTACTAGTTACCACGAACGTTGTCTGCAGCAACGTTCCGTAGCAACCTTGGCTCGTTGATACCATACCATATCGTCTTGCTTCGCCCGACGACCTGCTTACATACATGTCTGGAACAGGCGTGGTCGGTCTCTCCACCGCCATCCGCGTCCAAGAGACAGGCAAGTACAACGTCACCATCGTTGCCGAGTCATTTCCCACCGACCCCCGGTCGATCCGGTATACGAGCCATTGGGCTGTGAGCGCCTCCCCGTCCGATCGTGAGCAATCGTGTCGTATTTATCTACTCTCCTCTACAGGGTGCACACCATGTCAGTGGGGCGTTCGGAGATGCAAGACAGAAAGGTACGTCGTGGTCTTGTCTTTTGATGTTCGAAACCTCTGCACTCATCGGTACCGTTGGCTCTCCCCATCGATTCACGATACTCGTGATGCAGCGATGGACAAGGAAACGTTCGAAACGATGTGGCGAGACTCGGAGCACGGTGCAAGTGGCACCGTGGCAGGACTTTTCTTCAGACATACCCATACTGAATTCCGAGCGGATGGCGTCGATCCTTCCCCATGGTTGGATTACATGCCCAACGTGAGTGCCCTGTTTTGGTTCACCGTGGAAATCCCGTCGTTCGACAAAACAATATCGCGCAGTTCCGTACGGTACCAGAACAGGAGCTTGTGCCAGGCTCGACGGCTGGGTATACCTTCACCACCTTCACGCTCAATACGTCCGCATACCTGAACTGGCTCCTTGCTCGCTTCTTGTCTGGTGGAGGCTCTACGAAGCGAACAAACTTGCAGCACATTTCCCAGGTAATGCTCATCCAGTGCCTATTTCGTGAATTGTTTGAGGCCCGTACGCTCCGACGCTGAAACGATACATCCGTAGGTGTTGGCCGACACGACGAATCCGACGGCGATCATTGCCTGTCCTGGGATTGGCGCCCGTTTTCTAGGAGGTATCGAAGACAAGGACGTGTATCCCATTCGTGGACAAACGATCTCGCTACGTGCACCTTGGATCACGTATGGAAGGACGCTCTCTGGAGCGGATGGATCCTACGTTTACATGATGCCACGGTGCACAGGAGACGTGCGTCTTCCTCCCGCTTGTTTCGCAGACTGAGGGACGCCA
This sequence comes from Retiboletus flavoniger, assembly GCA_038089835.1. NCBI lineage: Eukaryota > Fungi > Basidiomycota > Agaricomycetes > Boletales > Boletaceae > Retiboletus > Retiboletus flavoniger. The sequence continues at coordinate 11,146 of JBBPLO010000600.1, read as the reverse complement.
TGCCAAACAGGTGCTCGTCGGTGGAATTAAAGTGCCCAACGACTGGCAAGTGTTCTCCTTACAAGAGTCTCACATCCATGTCTCCCTCACCGAGTATCGTTGATGCCAGGTATCCAGCACCGCGCGTTACGGATCGAACCTACATTCTCACCCGCGTACTCGCGCTATGTCCTGACCTTGCACCTCCGTCCGTCCGTGCCAGTCGCGAACCGGTGGTCGAGGATCTCGAAGCCCTCATCGTCGACGAAGGGTGCGGGCTACGGCCGGGAAGAAAGGGAGGCATCCAGCTCGAAGTCGGCTCTCTCGAGCGAGGGGGAGAACAAGAGACGATCCCGGTCGTCTACAACTATGGGTGCGTTTTCGCTTGTTTCGAGAGCGACATAGGAATCTGCAGCTGTGACAGGGATGTTACTGACCCTGCATCTAGTCACGCCGGAATGGGATTCCAGTCTTCGTGGGGATCCGCGAGCGTCGCGTTGGCGCTGCTTGAGGATGCGATTCGCGGGGAGGAGAGCAAATGAGTGTATGGCATGGGTAGATACGAGGATCACGACGCCATGCCTTCATTATTTATGCTTCTGTGGTTTCATGCTCATCTTTACCCGTTGGCAATGTTACCACTCTGACCTACCTTTCGTCACTTCTGATACGTCCTATGAACGTTCAGTCAAGGACTTGCAGGTTTGGGGTATGGAGCTGCTCGCCACGATGGCATCGCGTGTAGAAGGGCGCACACCAGGTATTGTGGTTATTCTGATTGCCAGATCTTTCGGCAGTGAACTTTTGACTGAAGTCGTTTTGGTGGTGGGATCATGGGGCCATTTGAATCCTAGCATGATGTAGTGATAGAATGTGCAGAAACCGTAGCTCTGGCCCGGGACAGCGCAACACGAGTCATATTCGCAGCCATAGTTTTTGACTCATCCGTCGCGTAAGTGTGTGATCCACCCTTGCTCTAGGTCTCTCGACGCGATGCCCATCCTCGGTCTGGTACCCTCCTCCGAGCCAACGAAACCCGCCCATTTCGACATAGAAAAGGTGATCAGGCCCAACATCCTCGCGCTACATCCATATCGCTGCGCTCGGGACGACTACCAAGAAGGCATCCTGCTAGATGCCAACGAAAACGCCCTCGGTCACTCCATAGAGCCATCTGCATCTGTTCATATACCCCCCGAGTTGCAGGGCACGTTGGGCGCCAACTTGAACCGATACCCAGACCCGTCTCACGACGAGATAAAATCGCGTATCGCGACGCTGAGAGGGCTTCCGAGCGAAAACCACGTTTTCCTCGGGGTCGGTTCGGACGAGGTGATCGACTTGGTCATGCGCGTGTGCGTCGCTCCCGCACGGGAGAAGATCTTGATTACCCCACCCACGTATGGCATGTACGCCGTCTGTGCTCAGATCAACGATATCGGCATCGTTCGGTGTCAGCTCAACTTGAGCGGGAGTGAGGGGGAAGGGGGAGAGAAGGGGAGGTTTAGCCTGCTCGTCGACTCTGTCGGTCTACTATGTCTCATCGAGCGCAACTATGGTGTTGACGAACGGAACAGGTAAAGGAAGCCGTGTCTAAGGACCCTTTAATCAAGCTCGTCTTTCTGTGCTCTCCCGGAAACCCGACCGGGACTGCGCTCTCTCTCGACGCCATTCGTTCCCTGTTGGAGTACGAACCCTTCAAGGGGATCGTGCTCGTCGACGAGGCGTACATTGATTTCGCAGGGGAGGACGCGTCTGCGGTGTCGCTGATCCAAGACTATGCAAACATCTGCGTGATGCAGACGCTGAGCAAGAGTTTTGGGCTGGCTGCCATCCGGTGCGCAGAACGACGCGACGACTGCGGAGAGGGGATGCACTGACTCGGATGCGCAGGCTCGGCGTCGCCCTGGCACAGCCCCCGCTGATTCAAGTGCTGAGCAACGCGAAAGCGCCGTACAACATCTCGACGCCGACTGCGTACCTCGCGTTGGCTGCGCTCGAGCCGGCTGCGATCCAAGGGATGCGGGACAAAATTAGGACGCTTCTCGGATCACGTGAGAAGCTGAAAGGAGCGCTCGAGAAGCTCGGGCACTTGGGCGTCGGGCAGAGTATTGGTGGGAACGACGCTAATTTCGTCTTGATCCCGATCCTGGATCGAAAGACGGGCGTGCCGGACAATGGGCGGTCGGCTCGGGTGTACAAGACGCTCGCGGAAGAGAAGGGTGGGGACGAGAGCTATGTGGTGGTGCGGTACAGGGGAAGCGAGCCGGGGTGCGAGGGGTGTCTGCGGATTACGGTCGGAACGGAGGAGGAGAACTCGATGGTTTTGAAGCGACTGGAACGTGTACTCGAGTTGTTGTGACCCCCCGAGTGGGGGTGGTAAACATTGATCGAACACGGCATTATAAAAGCCGTCGAGGCCAGCAGTGCCCCGTCGCGCCATGGCCAAGTCAAAGACGCCATCGCCGCAAGAACAGTCCAAAGTCAGGAAGGCGCGCGAAGAAAGGGAAAGGTCGGCCTTGCTACCCCCAGGTCTTCCAAACCATGGAAATACCTGCTTCATGAACTCGGTCTTGCAGGGCGTGAGTACGTCCCTCCCGAATCCACCCAGATGCTCACCCCTCGACCGGTCAGTTGATCGCCACACAGTACTTGCAGCTTCTCGTGCACTTCCAGCCCGTCCCTCCCGTCATACAGCGACCCTCTTTCCCCATCGCGTCTCGCCGTTCCCCCGTCCTCACAAACGGCCATGGCCTCGGTGGCGAGCACGATCAGCCCTGGACAGACGCTCTTCCTATCGGAGACCACCTCGTCGCCGTCCTCCACACCGCATGGGACATCCAGAACAACCACAAGCGGGAAACCGTGAGCCCCAAGTGCGTCGTCCCTTGTGCATCCCGTCGCCTTGTTGAGTGTCCTCTCCAGAGATCTCCTGTCCACGCTCGGAAAAAAGTACGACCAATACCTCGATTTCCGGCAGCAGGACGCACACGAGTTTCTTTGCCAGCTCCTCGACGCCATTCGCATGGAGGAGATCGACGTGAGGCATTCACCATCGGTCGACACCCCCGCCTTTCCCGCTGACGTGGATCTCGCAGGTCATCAAGCAACGATCGCCGCCCCCAAACAAGTCGAGCAAGCGGCCCCAACCGTCCCGTCCTCACCATCCCACCGCCCCACGCACCGATGACGAGCCCTTGTCGTTTGTCGACATGCTCTTTGCCGGCAAGCTCGCCAGCATCCTCGTTTGCCAAGCTTGCAAGCACGTCTCTCACACGTACGAGGATTTCAGCGATCTCAGTCTGAGCATGAAACCCGAGGACTATGCGCGCGAGCGAAGACGCGACAAACTGAAGCAGTTCGCAAAGAAGATCGGGACTGCGTTTTACGTCGCGGCACCCCAGCAGCGCTCGTCCTCCGTCCCCGCCACGCCCGTCCGTGCGTCGAATCTAGACAGTCCGGAGCGCAGCGACTCGCAGAGGAGACGGAGCATCGATCTCGCCGACGTCGAGATCGCCGTCGAACCCCGAGATACCGGAGACGCGATCAAGGAGGACCCTGTTCTACAAGTACCGCCGACCCCGGCACAGGACACGCCCTCTCTACCGAGCACACCCACGGATCCCCTTCAACCGGTTCCTGTCACAGATCATCTCGTGCCTGTGCCACCTCAGGAGCCGTCCGGCGATCATATCACCATCGTCGCGCCCGAAAAGGTGAACGGGAAAGAGCGAAAGGACAAGGACGAGAGCTGGGCAAAGATCAGCAGGCGGATCAGCGTGTCAGTCGGTCTCGCCAGGCGAGCCAAGAGCGAGCGCAAGGACAAGAAACCGGTTGTACCTGCGTTACCTGTCAAGGGTGCAGACGAAGGGAACGTCGTCTCGGCGTCTGTCACGGTAGACCCGGTCAATGAGGGCGTTTCACCGCACCCCCCTCCCGAACGAGAGCCGACCTCGCTCAGCCTCGTCAACGAGAAACTCCAGGCTCAGCTCACTAACGTGAAGCGGTCAGTCTTGCCGACCCAACGTTCTGGAAACTCCCCACTGGGCACCTCGACTCCCCGCTTCCCATTGATCTCACGCCCTTCGAGTCCGGGGACGCACCCAAAGACCTCCAAGCCCCCACGGCCGCCCAAACCCAGCACGGAAGAGGCAGCATATCTGCGGGACATTCTCGCTGACATCAACCCTCCCAGCGTCCAAAAGCCGTTCTCGATCTTCAAGCAATCCAAGGATCCGTCGTCGACGATGTCTGCACAGAACCTCTTTTTGAAGGTCAATCAGATCAACAGGATCGAAGAGTGCCTTCGATTATTCACTTCTGTCGAAGTCCTCGATGGAGACAATACGGTCCGCTGTCACCGCTGTTGGAAGATAGCCAACGGATTCTATGAACATAGAGCGAGGGGGTCTGCCCAAGACCCAGATTCGTGTACTGACAGCGAGGACGACGAGGCTGTCGAGGGAAAGAACGACGGCGACGGTTTATCCCCAAATTCGATACCCGCCGTTCCCGTCGTCTCTCCCTCTACCCCAGCCTCTGCGTCGCATTCCACTGCTTCTCTTCAAGATACCCAGATATCCCACGATACCCTATCGACACTAACTCAACTTTCCACACGCGGCTTGTCAACATACAAACATGTTCCTCCTGCACTCCAACTCAACGACGGTTATCCCATCGAACTCATATCGCCGATCAGGGACGACACGCCAACCCAAGGGACGTTGACCGTTCCCTCCATATCAACGACCCCGCCCCAGTCACCCATGTCCATCCAGACAGCAAAGCCCGCGTCCATCAGAAAAAGCACCCTCTCGTCCACCTTTACACAGACGTCCGCCACCACCGACTTTTCCTCGCGCATATCCCTCTATGCCCCGTCCGATCAACACCGACAACATGGGTTCCGAAGCGCAGACAGCAACACCGAGAGCGAGTTATCAGAGGGCGAAAGCGAAACGTTGCTCTCGATCTACTCGGACGTGTCATCTGCGGCGTCGACCAGCCCATCGCCCAACGCGTCACAAGAACACCTACAGCAACCCTCACAGACGCCGGACGCGCGTCTCAAGGGCAAAGACAAACGACATCCGTCCGGGGTGCCGCGTTCCCGACAGTTTTTACTACGACCGGCCTACAAGCGTTACCTCATCGCGACACCGCCACCAATCTTGGTGGTCCATCTCAAGCGCTTCCAACAGTTGTCCAAGACGCCAGTCGTCTCGTTCTCGACGGGGTTCAAGAAGTTAGATGACTATATTTCGTTTCCCGAACATCTCGACTTGGGGCCGTATTTGGCGCCGAGACGGGAGGATTACTTTGATTCCAAGGTGGCGGTAACGAGGGGGCGTGCAAGGCGGCCGGCCCCGTGCATGTATCGATTGTATGCGGTCGTGGTGCACATTGGGAACATGGTACGTTCGTCGTCTGTAGTGCATCGATCGACGCGTTCGAGGCGCTCACGGTGTCATTGCATGCGCGTGTCTAGTTGGGCGGGCACTATGTCGCCTATACGGCACTGCCACCGACGCCGTCTTCCGATGCCAGTGACACAGCGCGTCCCGAGAGCGGGAAACCATGCTCGGACCATATGAATGGGACGGCGTCGTCGCGGGACTGGGCGTTCATCAGCGATACCCACGTCCGACTGGCGTCGTTGGAAGAAGTGCTCAAGAGCAAGGCATACGTGTGCATGTACGAGCGTGTCTAACTTATTTTTTTTTGCTTTCGCCTGCTACGGGTTGGATCCTTGGCACCCTTTTTTGTGTGTATTTATACCTTATCGGAGGATGGACGGTTCGGACGCGTGAGGTGTGGGTATTGTAGTCGTGATGCGCTTTCGATCTAATCTGGATTGGCCAACCTTACTTTAGCTG
>JBBPLO010000598.1:0-17196 GCA_038089835.1 Retiboletus flavoniger | reverse complement strand
ATGGGGGAGGATCAACCTAGTAGTTGCCTATAGAGAGAAGCTTAGTCTTTTGTTACATTGGGCTAGGACCAACAGGTTCTCAAGTGAGTAACTGCCTCAATGAAGGACAAGTGAGGTGGACTTAGGAGAGTACGCTGACAGAGGACTTTGGGTACGACAGGACAAAGGCTTTCCTATTCCTGGAGATAAAGGTTACTCATTGGGGAATACCCACGGAGTCTAAGAGAGTCCAAGGAGATTCCTTGACTTGATGTAGAGAGCGGTACATCTCTATGGTTGTATCATCCAATTATCCATCATTCCAGCACATGCATACTCCTTCCTACACTTACCAACCTTCTGTCCGTCACTCTGCCAAAGTCTGGTGGTAAGACCAGTACTCCAGTACCATTAGTCTCACCTGGACTACTCCGGTTCATCTCCTTTTACTTTGCATTCATTCCACCTTACTACTTCTTCCATACGATTTATTCTTACCTACTTATTCTACCTTACTTCTGCCTTTCATTGACTATGGTAACTTTTGTTTTCACTTTTACTTATGACTGACTATTGCTGGGCTGCTCAGCTTTATTGGTTCCATACCTTAGAGTTTCACGGCAGCCCAAAAGGGTCATCTTTGTTTCATCAAACCTTCTCCCATCATTCAAATGCTAATCTTTGACTTCACTTAAGTACCACTTAAGCCATAGTTACAGACACGGGTATGCCTGGTCCATAAAATCTTGTATTGCATATTGCAAGATAGCTACCTTTTGCTCACAACATCCAAACCATGCTAAATGCTATTGTCATTGTCTCCACCAATGTCCAATGTCCAATGCCCAACATCTATATCTCATTTCTTTCTTCACCAACATTGTTTTCATCGACTGGTCTACCAGTCATACCACCACCCATACATCCTCCATCTGGTCTTCACCAGACTTCTTGGTAGAGTCCTCTGGACTTTGTTTCTGACCTTCCTCTTCTCTGGAATCCCTTTTGGGGCGAACCTATTTGCTCCCCTCCCCCTTTCTTTGGCCAGGACTTGTAGGCTATGCTTCTCAAGTCCCTCTGGCCTTAGCAGGATCTTTACAACTGGAGCCCACCACGAGGGATTCACAAAGAGGCTCCAGATGCTGAAGTCTTCGACCTACCACCCAACAACAAGAACTTAAAAATTTTCTCGACCATTTCTGGAATTTGCAAATTAGCAAAGATTCTCTATTCCTGCAACCAGTCTCACCTCACAACGCTCAACAAAACTGCTCCAACCTCCCTGAATTATCTGACTTTGACATCAGTCATCTGTCAGACCATGACTCCAACCCATTGCCACTAAGTATAGACCATTCCGATTGGTTCACTGCATTATGCAACTGTTCCCCTTCACTGTTTGAGACTAATAAATGGTCACCAGTCTCTTTATAGACCCTTATCACCCAGACCACCGACCCTAATCAAACTCAGGGAGATTTACCCAAGCTCCTGAGTTTCAGTGGTCAGGTCTCCAGGGCATTTATACAGTCCATGCCACTGAGAGAATCATCATTCCCCATCTCCCATTTTTCCTCACTGCTCATGCCACTATCCTCCAAACGTTCCTCATCGTCGCCATCATCTTTTGAATCATTGACCCCATCCCTCTCCTATCTTCTAGAACCATCTGCCACTTCATACTTAGACCTACCACTTCTGCTGGCCTTAGCACTGGCATCCTCAATAACACCATTCTCCACCACTGTATCTTCCATACTCCCATCTACACCCTTCTCCCTTTCTCTACCTCCTCTTAGCTCTCATCACTCTACACCACCAGCACCTCCAATGAACCAACAACTGCCACAGATGCCCCTGCATAGCACCCAGAATGCTCCAAAGTTTGATGGAAAGACACCAGCCTTATTGCCATGCTTTCTTGAAGATGTCCAACTACTTGGCACAGCTGCCAGTATCACAGAAGCTGAAATGATTCGTGCTGCTATATAGTATGCCGACCTTGAAGAGTCAGAAGGATGGGAACTTCTCCAAGAAGTGACTGTCATTCCTGCAATATGGGCTGACTTCGTCAATGCAGTTAAAAAGTTATATCCCAGTTGTGAAGGAGCTAACCATTATTGTCGAGCTGACATCCAATACTTGATTCAGGAATACAGGGCTAAGCCGATGAGAACCCTAGAGAAATTCAGTGAATACCAATGAAAGTTCCTGAAGATCACTCAGCTCCTCATCATCACTGGAAAACTCTCCGACCTTGACCACAATGCTCTCTTTCTGGCCGGTCTACCAGCCAATCTTGAGATCCAAGTCCACCAACATTTACTCATCACCATGACTGCGCATCACCCTTCAGACCCTTACCCAGTCAATGATGTTGTGGACACCACGAAATCCTTACTAACAGGCTTAGCTCTTTGCACTCTTCCCACAGCACAGCCATACTACCCCACCTGGGCAATGCCAGCTCCAGTGCCAACTATTCCTCAAGCCACTCCACTAGCAGCAGCACTGGTCACAGCTCCTATCACTGCCCCAGCCATAAAACAAGAAAACATGGCTGTGCAGCATGCGGCTCACCAGAACTGCATGTTCTGTGATGACCCCACTCACTTCATGGGCAACTGCCCTCACATTGAGGCATACATACAGTCCGGAAAGGCAACCCGAGGCATAGACAGCCAGCTCTACCTCCCTAACAGGAGACATATTCTGCACATGCCCGGTACTCATTGCCTCTGAGACAGCTTAGACCAGATGACCACTCCAGTCACTACCTCTACCACTGCTACCATTACCGTGGGAATCCTTTCACTCACCTGTCCCAACACTGACACTGTTTTAGACATTGAACTGTCAGTCTTCATGGCCCCAGCTGAAGATCCAGACATTGAGGCTGATCCTGCCCTTGCTGATGTCGACTTTCAGCCATATATCGCCAAAGCCTGGGCTAGTTTCCAAGCCGACAAGGCTAAAGATAAAGGCAAGTGAGCCTGCTTTGATGGCGTCGAGGTGCCCTCTCGAAAGACCAGTCGCCCACCTCCGCATATGACTGCAGTTGCTGAGAAGATTGTATCTCTGGCAATCTCGGCAGCTCATACTATGCCATCTGGAGTGCCTAGGCCTGCAATGCCAGCACCACTGGCACCTCAGCCAATCCCATCCATGTCTAAAAGTAACATCCCTCTTCACCCTGATCATACTAATATTGCTCCTACCACCCCAACCAGGCAATTCAGATATACCTTTCCCCTAGAAGATGAGACCACACCAAAGCACATCTTGAACCAGGTTCTTGAGACTTCCATCTCAATCCTGGTCAAAGAACTCATGTCTATTACCCTGGAGGTTCACAAGCAACTCCAGGAGCTTTCTGCTACCAAGCGTATCCCCATATCTACTAATGTTGTACAGGTCAATGAACTCACTGGTCACAACCCCGGTGCTGTGGAGTACAAATTTGGGGACTGAGTTCACCAGAACAATGATGGCCTCATTGTAGTGCATCACAGTATTCTGTTATGATCACTTGATGCAAAAGTACTTGGTACTGGACACACCATCACTGCTGTAGAGAACGGTGCATCTCTATGGTTGTATCACCCAATTTTCCATCATTACAGCACACATATACTCCTTCCTACGTCTACCAACTTCCCACCCGTTACTCTGTCCAAGTCCAGTGGTAAGACTGGTACTCCAGTACTGTCAGTCTTCCCCAAACTACTCTGGTCCGTCCGTTTTTACCTTCATACTTGTTTCTCTTTGCATATGTTACATCCTTACCTACTTACTCCACTTTACCTTTTCCTTTCATTGACTACAGTGACTTTTGTCCTTACTTTTACTTACGACCAACTATCGCTGGGCTGATCAGCTTTATCAGTCCTGTACCTTAGAGTTTCACAGCGGCCCAAAAGGGTCATCTTTGTTTCATCAAACCTTCTCCCATCATTCAAATGCTAATCTTTGACTTCACTTAAGTACTGCTTAAGCTGTAGTTATAGACACGGGTATGCCCAGTCCATAAAATCTTTGTATTGCATATTGCAACACAGCTACCTTTTGCTCACAATGTCCAAACCACACTCAACACAATTGTCATTGTCTCCACCAATGTCCAACATCCAATGCTCAATGTCTACGTCTCTTTTCTTTCTTTACTGACATCGTTTTCATTGACCGGTCTACTGGTCATACCGCCACCCATACATTCTCCACCCAGTCTTCACTGGACTTCTTGGTAGAGTCTTCCGGACTTTGTTTCTGACCTTCCTCTTCCTCAGAATCCCTTTTGGGGTGAACCTATTCACTCCCCTCACCCTTCCTTTGGCCAGGACTTGTAGACTACACTTCTCAAGTCCCTCCAACCTTAGCAGGATCTTTACAACTGGAGCCCACCACGAGGGATTCAGAAAGAGGCTCCAGATGCCAAAGTCTTCAACCTACCACCCAACAACAAGAACTCGAAAATTTTCTTGACCATTTCCGGAATTTGCAAATTAGCAAAGATTCTCTATTCCTGCAACCAGTCTCACCTCACAATGCTTGACACAACTGCTCTGACCTCCCTGAATTATCTGACTTTGACACCAGTCATCTGTCAGACCATGACTCCAACCCATCGCCCCTAAGTATAGACCATTCTGATTGGTCCACTGCATCATGCAACCATTCCCCTTCACCATTTGAGACTAATGAATAGTCACCAGTCTCTTTACAGACCCTTACCGCCCAGACCGCTGACCCTAATTGAACTCAGGGAAATTTACCCAAGCTCCTGAGTTTCAGTGGTCAGGTCCCCAGGGCATTTATACAGTCCATGCTGCCAAGAGAATCATCATTCCCCATCTCCCATTTCTCCTCACCACTCACGCCGCTATCCTCCAAACATTCCTCATTGTCACCATGGTCCACAGAATCATCGACACCATCACTCTCCTACCTTTTAGAACCATCTGCCACCTTGCACTTAAACCTACTGCTTCTGCCAGTACTAATGCCAGTCCACTCGATAACACTGTCTTCCGCCACCATATCCTCTGTACTCCCATCTACACCTTTCTCCCTCTCTCTTCCTTCTCTTAGCTCTTGTCACTCTATGCCACCAACACCTCCAATGAACCAACAACCGCCACAGATGCCTCTGCATGGCACCCAGAATGCCCTGAAATTTGATGGGAAGATGCCAGCCTTGTTGCCATGCTTCCTTGAAGATATCCAACTACTCAGCATGGCCGCTGGTATCACAGTGTAAAACAGTGAACTTGACTCAGAGGACTAGCAGGGAGTAGTCCTGAGCCTGCAGGTGGGTTGAAGAAGACAAATATTGTTCCAAAGGGGTCCAACTATGAAGAGAAGTGCAGAGAAACCTGCCCGAGTGAGTACTGCCCAAGGGAGAACAGTCTGGAAGAAGTCCGGAAGAAGTCCGGAAGTCTGGAGTAGAGAAGGTGACGAGCGGGAAGCGTTGGGGACATGACGGATGATGATGGCGATGGGCCAGAGATGATGCGGATGGATACAGTGGCATGGTGAGAATCCAACGTGAAGGAAACTGGATTATAAAATCCTAAGTACATGGTACTTATAGTCTGGAAGAGTCTGGGTGAACTAATATGAAATAAAACTACTTGCAGAGTGATATAAATGGTGTCTGCAATTGTATGAAAAGGTCTTTGGAAGACCAGTAAAGTAGGGGTGACGAACGACAAAGGAACCAGTCTTGTATATGACCAGGTGGACTTACTTGGACTACCAGACTTTGACAGATGGGACCAGAGGTGAATGAGACTGGCTCTGGACTGGATGGCGGGTGGAGTGAACGATGGGGATGATAATGCAGTGATGGTAAAATCCATTGAAATAGTGGTATACAACTGTAGAGACCTATGGATCTCTACAATGGAAGCCAAAATGGTTTGTGCTGCCATACGGTATGCTGACCTCGAAGAGTCGGAGGGATGGGAACTTCTCCGAGAAGCAACAGTCATTCTGGCAGTATGGGCCGACTTTGTCAATGCGGTTAAAAAGTTATATCCCAGTTGCAAAGGAGTTAACCATTACTGTCGTGCTGACATTCAATACCTCATTCAGGAATACAGGGCTAAGCCGATGAGAACCCTAGAGGAACTCAGTGAATACCAATGAAAGTTCCTGAAGATCACTCGGCTCCTCATCATCGCCAGAAAACTCTCCAACCTCAACCACAATGCTCTCTTTCTGGCCGGTCTACTGGCCAACCTTGAGACCCAAGTCTGCCAACATCTACTCATCACTATGACTGCGCATCACCCATCAGACCCTTACCTGGTCGACGACATCATGGATGTCATGAAATTCTTACTGACCAGCTCAGCTCTTCACACTCTCCCCACAGCACAGTCATACTACCCCACCTGGGCTATGCCAGCTCTGGCGCCAACTATTCCTCAAGCTGCTCCATTAGCAGCAGCACCAGTCACAGCTCCTGTCACTGCCCTGGCCATAAAACAAGAAAACGTTGTGGTGCAGCATGTGGTTCACTGGAATTGCGCATTCTGTGATGACCCCACTCACTTCATGGGCAACTGCCCTCACATTGAGGTATATGTACAGTCTGGAAAGGCGACCCGAGGCACAGACAGCCAGCTCTACCTCCCTAATAGGAGACATATTCTGTGCATGCCCAGTACTTGTTGCCTCCAAGACAGCCTAGACCGGATGACCACTCCAGTCACTACCTCTACCACTGCTACCATTACTGCAGGAATCCTTTCACTCACCTGTCCTGATACTGATGCCATTTTAGATATTAAACCGTTGGTCTTCATGGCCCCAGTCAAAGATCCAGACATTGAGGCTGATCCTGCCCTCGCTGACATCAATTTTCAGCCATACATAGCCAAGGCCTGGGCTAGTTTCCAAGCTGACAAGGCTAAAGATAAGGGCAAGCAAGCCCGCTTCGATGACATTGAGGTGCCCTCTCGAAAGACCAGTCGCCCAGCTCTGCATATGACTGCAGTTGCTGAGGAGATCATATCTCTGGCAATCTCGGCAGCTCATACTATGCCATCTGGAGCATCAAGGCCTGCAACCCCAGCACCACCAGCACCTCAGCCAACCCCATCCATGTCTAAAAGTAACATCCCTCTTCACCCCAATCATACTAATGTCACTCCTACCACCCCAACCAGGCAATTCAGATATACCTTTCCCCTAGAAGATGAGAATGGACCGAAGCATGTCTTAGACTGGGTTCTCAAGACTTCCATCTCAATTCCAGTCAAAGAACTCATGTCCATCGCCCCAGAGGTTTGCAAGCAACTCTGGGAGCTTTCTACTACCAAGCGTATCCCCATGTCTACTAACATTGTACAGGTCAACAAACTTGCCAGTCACAACCCTGGTGCTGTGGAGCGTGAATTTGGGGACCAAGTTCACCAGAACGATGACAGCCTCATTGTAGCACATCACAGCATTCCGTTATGGTCACTCGACACAAAAGTACTTGGTACTGGACACACCATCACTGCAGTCTTAGACACCGGTTTGGAGATTGTCACCATGCCTAAACAGGTATGGATGGACCTCAGTCTTCTGGTCTGGTTGGACCATGTTATGACAATGTCAAACACTAATGCTAGCACTGAATTGACCATCAGTGTCATTGAGAACCTTTGCCTGGACTTTGGAGCCAGCAAGGTTTGTCTCCAGGTCCAAGTAGTCCCCAGGGCTAACTTTGACCTATTACTTGGCCAACCTTTTCATTGTCTTATGAGCGCATCCACTGACAATTTCCCTGATGGCACACAGACTATCATGCTCTGAGACCCTAACTCAGGCAAAGTATACAAACTGCCAATGCACACTTGGACCGAAGGATGTCCATGCTGCCAACACGATCTATTCTGTGCTAACCACAAGTCTGTCATTGAGATGGGTCTTGCAGATGCTGATGGACCTTCCAATTCATTTTTCTATTCGTCCACCTTGTACACTCCACCCCAGTCTTGTTTCCATGTTTTGCATTTGGACTTACCTGCTGCTACTCCTTCATCTTATTCCAAGTTTTTATCATCTACCCGTGTCTGTAACTATGGCTTAAGCGGTACTTAAGCAAAGTCAAAGATTAGCGTTTGAATGATGGGAGAAAGTTTGATGAAACAAAGATGACCCTTTCGGGCCGCCATGAAACTCTAAGGTATGGGACTGATAAAGCTGATTGGCCCAGCGATAGTCGGTCATAAGTAAAAGTAAGGACAAAAGTCACTGTAGTTGATGAAAGAAAAAGGTAAAGTGGAGTAAGTAGGTAAGGATGTAATGTATGCAAAGAGAAACAAGTATGAAGGTAAAAACGGATGGACCAGAGTAGTTCGGGGAAGACCGACGGTACTGGAGTACCAGTCTTACCACTGGACTTGGACGGAGTAACAGGCAGGAAGTTGGTAGACGTAGGAAGGAGTATATGTGCACTGTAATGATGGAAAATTGGGTGATACAACCATAGAGATGCACCATTCTCTATACTGCAGTCTTAGACACTGGTTCAGAGATCATCACCATGCCTAAACAGGTATGGATGGACCTCAGTCTTCCAGTCCGGTCAGACCACATCATGACAATGTCGAATGCTAATGCTAGCACTGAGTCAACCATTGGTGTTGTCGAGAACCTTTGCCTGGACTTCAGAGCCAGCGAGGTTTGTCTCCAGGTCCAAGTAGTCCCCAGGGCTAACTTTGATCTATTACTCGGCTGACCTTTTCATTGTCTTATGAGTGCATCCACTGATGATTTCCCTGATGGCACACAGACTATCATGCTCCAAGACCCTAACTTAGGCAAAGTATACAAATTGCTGACACATGCTTGAACCAAAGGATGTCCATGCTGCTGATGTGGTCTGTTCTGTGCTAATCACAAGTCTGTCATCGAGATGGGTCTTGCAGATGCCAATGGACCTACCAATTCATTTTTCTATTCATCCACCTCATACACTCTGTTTCCATCCCCACCCCAGTCTTGTTTCCACATTTCGCATTTGGACTTACCTGCTGCTACTCCTTCATCTTCCTACAATTTCTTGTCATCTACCCAGTCCACTCCATCTTCATCGCATATTCTCGCACTTTCCTCTCTATATACCTTCGATCCTGTTTCCCATTCGCTGGCTTACAAGCTGGTTGCTAAAAAGGTCCGGTCAGTTGTGGCTCCTCTTGAGGAGGAGTACTGCATTCTGCACCAGTTACCAGACGATCCTCTTGTCAGTCTCATTCCATTACCTGCTAACCCCCTGGACTTCATGCCAGGAACTTGATTCACACAGGAATGCGCCAACACACTTGACCTTGACCCAGCCAAATGGCTGTGGCCCAAGGAACTCAAGTTGGTCTGGTGGTTAGTCTGAAACCATGAGCTGGCCTTCACTTGGATTCCAACTGAGCGAGGTCACTTAGATGAACAGTACTTTCCACCGGTCAAGATCCCAACAGTCCCCCATACCTCCTGAATACTCTGCAACATTTCCATACCACCATCCTTGTGGGATCAGGCTATCCAAATCATCAAAGACCAGATCGCCTCCAGAGTCTACGAACCATCCACCACTGCTTACCAGTCTCACTGGTTCTGCATGCTCAAGCAGGATGGCAAGACCCTCCAGCTTGTCCACAACCTCCAACCCCTAAATGCTGTTACCATCCAGGACTTTTCTGTTCCCCCCTTCATTGAGCACCTGGCCGAGTCATTTGGTGGGTATGCGGTCTACAGTATAATGGACCTGTTCGCAGGTTATGACCAGTGCCTGCTGCATGTTGATTTCCGAGACATGATTACATTCAACAGTCCACTTGGATCTCATCATCTCACCACTCTTCCGATGGGTCACACTAACGCCATGCAAATTTATCAGGCCAATAGGGCCTTCATTTTACAGGACAAAATTCCTTATCACACCATGCCATTTGTCAATGACCTACCAGTCAAGTCCAGCACTACTTGCTACCAAACTCTGGATGGCACCTATGAAACCATCCCCACCAACTCCAGTATCCAGAGATTCATATGGGAACATCTACAAGTTGTTCACCACATCCTTCAGCACCTGCAAAACATCGGAGCTATGGTCTCTGCCAAGAAGTTTGTCCTCACCACTCCAGACACCACTATCATCGGACACAAGTGCACCTTTGATGGTTGAGTTGCACACAAGGCCAAAGTCCAGAAGATCTGGGACTGGCCAGAGTGCGAGAACTTGACACAAGTCCATGGGTTCCTCAGGACCTGTGGAGTTGTTTGTATTTTCATCCAAGACTTCACCACTATCTTCTGGCCATTAGTTAATCTGACCTGGAAGGGCATTTCCTTCGAATGGGATGATGCCCAGTGCGACACCATGAATCATTTGAAGGATGAAATCATTAAGTCCCCTGTGCTCCACTGGCTCGACTATGAGTCTGGTTGGGAGGTTGTTCTAGCTGTTGATACATCTAATATTGCTATCGGTTTTATTCTTTCACAGCAAGGTGAGGATGGCAAATGCTATCTGAACTGCTTTTGTTCTATCAGCCTGATGAGCATCGAAAGCTGGTACTCCCAGGCTAAGCTTGAGCTGTATGGTCTGTTCTGGGCACTCCAGATGGTCTGTGTTTTCATTTTTGGTGTTACCAATCTTGTCATCGAGATGGATGCAAAGTACATTAAGGGTATGATTAACAACCCAGACCTTCAGCCGAATGTGACCATCAACCGGTGGATCACCAGCATTCTTTTATTCCACTTCAAGCTTCATCACATTCCAGCCGAAAAGCATACTGGCCCCAATGGTCTCTCCCAGCACCCTTATTCTGAAGAGGACCTGCCTGAGGATGATGATGTCAAGGGTTGGTTGGACAATTCCTATTCTTTTTGCATAACCTTGCTAAATGATCATCCATTTCCCTTCACTACTGCTCCTGTCTTCGCATGCACTGCTCTGCGGACACTGTGCCATGCCCCTTTGCACTTACTCTCCTTGGGCTACATTATTTCACCAGTGCCTCTGGCACTGCCAATTCCTTCTATCTACACATCCATTTTCTCTTCCTCCATTTTCCAGCTGGTCTCTACTCTGGACTCTCCTACCATCCCCCAGTCTTCAAAGGCTGTCACTAGAGAATCACGAATTTGGTTGATTTGCAGGTTCCTCAAGACCCGCAAATGTCCTGCTGACCTTTCTGATGCAGACTTCCAAATGTTTGTCAACTCCACCACCAAGTTCTTTATCCTGCACAGCTCCATATGGCGTCAAGAGCCACATGGTCATCACCAGCTGGTTGTACTGGAGCACCGCCAGTATGGACTTATAAAAGAGGTTCACAATGACCTCAGGTACAAAGGTGTCTTCACAGTCCATACCTGACTCCTACTCCACTTCTGGGGGCCAATGCTGGTCAACAATGTCACATGGTTCCTTCACACTTGTCATGAGTACCAAATTTGACAAACCAACCATTTTCATATTCCCCTGACCATACTGGTCATAGGTGGCCTGTTCTGTAAGGCTCATCTCAACATGATGCTCATGCCCCAGTCCGGTGGTTATTGTTACATCGTCCAAGCCTGGTGTGCATTGACCCCATATCCAGAGTGGCATATGCTCTGCTCTGAGAATGCCTCTGCTCTCACTTCATTCATTTTCAAAGACCTCCTTTGCTGATGGAATCCCCTATCTGAAATTGTTACTGACAATGGCCCCGCTTTCATTCAAGCCCTAGATTTCCTTGCTGACTGATATGGCATTCAACACATCCACATCTCCCCCTATAACTCCCAAGCCAATGGTCTGGTTGAATGGTGTCATTACGATGTCTGGGAGGCCATTATTAAAACTTCCCAAGGGGGGAAGTTACACTGGCATGTTGCTGCTCACTTGGTCTTTTGAGCCAAGCAGGTTACTATACTCCGGTCTACCAGTTTGTCTCCTTATTTTATGGTTTATGGCATAGAGCTGCTCTTTCCATTTGACCTCTCCGAGGCTATGTTCCTTGTTCCTCCACCAGATACTGATTCATTATCTCCATCTGGCTTGATTGCATGGTAAGCTCGTCAGCTCCAAAAGCATCAGGAGGATTTGGAGTCTATTCGTGAGCATGTCCTCAAGGCTCGGTTTGAGTCTATGAAACATTTCAAGGCCGCTTTCAAGAACTGAATCAAGGACTTTGACTTCCAGTCTGGGAGTCTGATCTTAGTCCACCACACCTGCATCGAAAAGGAACTCAACTGGAAGACAAAGCCTAGATACCTAGGTCCATGGTAGTCCTTTGCTGGACTACCAGTGGGTCATACATCCTGGCCGAGTTGGATGGGGCAGTCTCCAAACTGCAATACGCTGCCTTTCATCTCACTCCCTACTACCCCCATTTCACTTCTACTATCCCTGTCACCAAGCTAACTGGTCTAGACAATGACAACCTGGACAAGCTGGCAGGAGAAGACATTGATGAGCCAGACAATGAAGAACCAGACTTCACCAGTCAGGACTAGTCCTGTCACTGGTCTACATACATTTCCTTTCTCAAATGTACAATAACCTCTGTCTTACCCTGGGATTAGTCCAGTGACCTCTACATCTCCCCGCTTGATATCACTAAACAATGCCTAACAGACATTCCTCCTACTATATGCTGACAAAAGTAAAAACCATAGAAAACAAGAATAAAGACAAAACAAAACAAAAACAGTACGATTCCCTTTTTCTGTCAAGTGTCTCACTATGTATGCTCCTGATGTACCACTTATCATTCGAACGCACTCTAAGACACTGTGCCCATTTCACACTATAGACTGCCAAACCATATACCTGTTATACACGACACATGCTAGCAGAGACGCGGGCTGGGAAGGGTCATCTACGAGTCCAAGAGGTATAATACAACCATCTAGGAGTCTTGGAAGAGAATCAAGGTCTTGCCAAGAGAATCAAGTAGGAATCGATGGTGCTTAGGGCCAGGGAGGAACACTAGCAAAGGACATTGTGCATACTATATGCATAGATCAAGGATAAGGTACATGGGTGTGGTACTAGGATTTATATACTAGGGAAAGTGAGCACAGACCATGGAAAGTTGTGGAATGCGAGGGAAGGCTAGGGAGTGACTAAGGGCTATATGTCAGCTATAGAAACTGGTGGTACATGTGACGATGGAGCAGGGGCTGTGAGGAGCGTATGACTAGATAAGAGATAAGCAGAGGTCTAGACACAGGGTAGACTGTGGGTATCAAGGATGAAGGAGATATGACTAAGGGTATACTTAGGGGATAACGAGAGATAGAGCGGGTGCGGGGTAGACCGGGCTGTGAAGAAGACAATGAGGGAGAGACAGAGCAGGCGTGGGGTAGACCGGGCTGTGAACTAGAGACGATAAGGGAGAAACTGAGCAGGCGTGGGGTAGACTGGGCCGTGAGAGAGATGATGACTAAGGAAAAAGATAGGGGTGAAGCCTATCTGGAGGAAAAACATAACAATACCACCCATACTGAAGACTGCTGATAGACTGAGGAAACTCTGGTAGGGATAGATGCTAGAAGTTGACTGATGAAGCAAAGCTGGGCAGCAGCCTGCATAAAATTCATACTCTCTCTCTCTCTCTCTCTTTCTTTTTTACTCTTGCTTCTTCTTTATCTTTACATTTCCTTCCACTTCATTTGAGAACTGGACTGTTTATACAAACAAGCAGACTATATACAGATACAGGTGAATGGACTATGCTACCGACAGGCCCCTCCTACATGTCCAACTGCTCCAACTCTTCGACCAAATCACTTACCTCCACCATCACTTCCGCCTACCCTACATCCAACACCTTGATGCTCACCCTGATTTGGTACAGGCGCGAGTGGGCGATGTTGAGCTGGCAGGCAATTTGATCCCTTTCCCATTGGACTGGAGTCTTCCTGACAATCTTCTTTGCCACCACTGCCTTTCCTTTCCCCTTCTCCTTTGGCTTGACAGGGGTATCATCCTCTTTGATCTCATCATCAGAGAGAACTTCGATAGGCAACTCTGCCCTCTTGCTGGGACCAGCCTTGGCTGCTGCTCTGACCAGTCTTCCGCCTACCATGCCGTCAGACCGAACACCAGTAAACTACAACCCACTCACCTTTGCTCGGCAGCAACACTACCACCAGCGTGTTCTTCCTTCTAGGCGTGTGTTGCCTGGCAGCCAAGCTGCATGCTTCCTTCAACCACTGGCACTGAGCGCATGCCAGTCTGGTCTCCTTGATACATTGACCAGTAACCCTTGCCTGTTTGCACTGAGTGCAAGCATCAGAGGAGGGTTCAAGCTGGGCAACCACCAATCCAGTAGGAGCGATCTTCTTCCTCTGCAGGGCTGCATCTTCCTCTTCCTCATCAGTGTCCTCTGACCAGCTCCTCTATACTGCCATTGGATCAGTGATAACCCAAGATAAATGAGTCATGCACCTTTAGGCCAGATGACCCAGCTGCCTTCTCAGTGCTGGGCACCACCTGTTACTCTACCTCCTCTACCTCCAATGCTGTCCCCTGTGTGCCTACTGGCCCATTGTCTTCCTTGACTGGAGGTGTATTCTTCCTCCTCGACCACTCCACCTGCTGGCACTCTGCATCTGCAAGCAGGGCTGCAACATCGTCCTCCAATTTCATGTAGAGGTGTAGTGCCTCTGCTTCCCAGGATGCTACCTCCCATTCATCCTAAGAGCATCCTTGTCAATGGATAACACCACCTCAGTAGGACATAGGCACTCACCATAGCATATCCAAAACTCTCCACCCATATCTTGATCTCCTTGCAAAGTTCCTCCCAGTCATCCAGCATCATCTTTGCTTCAGCCATGACGCATTTGGTGGCCATCTTGTATCAATGGTTGACGTCTCAGCGATGTTCAGTGCCCTTTGCTGTCATGGCACATAGGCCATTGACTCGACTGGTGAATTGGGATTGCATATTGTATGGGGTGGATGGAGGTAGGATGGAATGGAATATGAAGAGAGACACAGCAGACATGATGTGACTAGACCACCACCGTTCAAACTCCGCACTGTGCTTAGTCAGCACAACACCATAACTGACTGGGGACAGTCAGTATTCAAAGTCCCCAGTAGATGTAGAGAGCGATATGTCTCTACAGTTGTATCATCCAATTATCCATCATTTCAGCGCATGCATACTCCTTCCTACACTTACCAACCTCCCATCCATCACTCCACCAAAGTCCAGTGGTAAGACTGGTACTCCAGTACTGTTGGTCTCACCCAGACTACTCCAGTCTGTCTCCTTTTACTTCACATTCATTCCACCTTACTACTTCTTCCATACAATTCATTCTTACCTACTTACCCTACCTTACTTCTGCCCTTCGTTGACTATGGTAACTTTCGTTTTCACTTTTACTTATGACTGACTATTGCCAGGCCACTTGGCTTTATCAGTCCCATACCTTAGAGTTTCACAGCAGCCTGAAAGGGTCATCTTTGTTTCATCAAACCTTCTCCCATCATTCAAATGCTAATCTTTGACTTTGCTTAAGTACTGCTTAAGCCGTAATTATGGACATGGGTATGCCCAGTCCATAAAATCTTGTATTGCATATTGCAAGATAGCTACCTTTTGCTCACAACATCCAAACCATGCTAAATGCTATCATCATCATCTCCGCCAATGTCCAATATCCAATGCCCAACATCTATATCTCATTTCTTTCTTCACTGACATTGTTTTCATCAACCGGTCTACTGGTCATATCACCACCCATATGTCCTCTGTCTGGTCTTCACCAGACTTCTTGGTAGAGTCCTCCAGACTTTGTTTCTGACCTTCCTCTTCTCCAGAATCCCTTTTGGGGCGAACCTATTTGCTCCCCTCCCCCTTCCTTTGGCCAGGACTTGTAGGCTATGCTTCTCAAGTCCCTCCAGCCTTAGCAGGATCTTTACATCGAGACGAAGAGGTTTCTAAGAAAGACTCAAGGGCAGACCCTTAGCCTTAGTGTGTCAATACTGATGATGATAAGAGGAGCGAGGAGGAGGCGAAGTAACTTGTAGAATTCGAGAAGACTAAGCTTAAGGAATACATGTGGTATCAAGAGAGTTTAAATACTACTGCCAAGAAGGTTACGTAAGGGGACACATCAGCATCAAAGATAAGGAGTGAGTCAGCCAATAAGGGTCTGAGTCACAACAGGTCATGGCTAATAATATAGCAGTTCCAAGGAATGCCAGTAGTTGGTGAAAGGCAGGAGAAACCATGGAAGTGGTACACAAGGCAGTAACAGCATATCTAGAGTCTGAGGGGACAGAGAACAAAAGGAGGCTTAGCTAAGTATAAGAAAAGGACAAGTAAAAGGAAAAGAGATGAGCACATCTACAATCATAACAGCTAAGTCGAGTTGGCAAGCCCAGCACCAGCTCATTGTGGGATTGAGGCGGAGTTTTAAAAGCATGCCTCCCCTCTGGCCTTGCACCAGATGCTCTGCATGACTGCAAGCCCTTAGGTCCAGACATACTATGGTCTCTAATCCACCTACCCAGCCCCCTAGCAAGGGGAAGGAAAGGGCTCCTTCAATGGCCCATTCAAATTGTGGTGCACACCAGGATTCCAGAGGCCAGGAAAGGGGCCAGCTGTATCCTCAAGCAAACACAGTCAGTCAAGCTGGCTCCTTTGCTTAACAGCAAGTTGAGGTTGAAGGTTTATTGATCAGTATCCATCAGCAAATCAAGGATTTCACCATAGTCCTCATAGTAGTCATAGTGTTCATAGTATTTTCTAGTCTGGCATAGAATATAACTAGTCTATTACCAGTGTTGATCTAGATTATCTATAGTCTGGCATAGAATATAACAGACTAGATTATCAATAGTGTTGATTGTCTACTATATCTTTTAACTATATATTTAACTATACTTTTGCAACATTTTGTGTGCATTTTGATACTCTGTTACTACACTTTCCAGCTACATTTAGTACACTTTGGATACATATTTAGTCCACTTGTTAGTACACTTTTCCTACACTTTTGGTACACTTCACTACTTTTTGGTACACTTTTACTATACTGTTTGATACACTTGTGGAAAACTTTTGGTACACTTTTTGGTACATTTTTTGATACACTTTTGATACCCTTTTACTACACTTTTTGATACACTTTTTACTACATTTTTACTATAATTTTACTACACTTTTTGGTATACTTTTGGTACACACTCTTTTCTCACACTTTGCTAAT
>JBBPLO010000597.1:6346-17213 GCA_038089835.1 Retiboletus flavoniger | reverse complement strand
ACGTCAAGTTCCTTGGTGTGCCATAGCGCCCCCGCTTTATGCGCCCGTCGTGTTGGAGTTTGCTGAGATTTATCTGTGGTATTCCAAGCATTATTTTTTCAGCTATAATGACAGCGGTATTGAATTATGAATGAGAGTGACAATCTGGAATGAGCCGACTTAGAGGTCGAACGTTCATGACGATGGAGTCAAAGTTCATGTCTTCATCGTCGAAACCACCATACAATGATAAAGAACCAAAAGACGAAGACCAGGAAGACGATGTACCATAACCATCGACAACCATGTCGTTCAGCCATGTTGTTCATTCGGCGAAAGGTCCCTGCGAGAATACCTGACGTCTCGGAAAACGCATCATTCTAGTCACGAAACGAACAGCAGTTCAGCCGGAAAAAAAAATCGAGAGAACGGAAACGAATGAGCGCACCATCTGACTGAGCTGCACGGTCGACTCCCGGACCTCGTTCCCAATACCGATCGTTATCTTTGGTAGGGGAACGTGAGTAACGACCGTGAACGAAGACGCTGCCGCACGAGACCACGTACGTCTTTGAGTAGCTTAACCTTGGCAGACAACCCCTCGAGCTGTTCGTCGTTCTGACCCTCCAGATCGTCAGCATGACGGTGCCCCGAGGGTGCGTGGAGTGGAGGCTCAAGCGGAGACGAGCGTCCCGATGCAGGGGGGGTCATACCTCCAAGCAAAGCGGAGCGATCACGCAGCGAATTCGGTGCACGGAAGCTTTGGAGAGATTTCAGTCCAATGCAGTCGCACCGAGGAAGGTTGTCATCGAGCGTCCTCACCGTTGGGACATTGCGAGAAGATGTAAGACCAGCTGTAGGTCTGGGACAATGAACGAACAGAGATTTGTGGTTGGGCCACTTCACTTCCACGCACTATTACCAGCGTATGCTGGGTCGCAATTTCGAGTTCTCATACTTCCGAATCCGATCCAACGACTTCAGCTGGTGTAATACGCTCGCTTATATGAAGTCCAGCCACATATCAAGTGTGCGTGTATATAATACGAATAGGTATAATAAGTCAAGGAAAGTAGAGCCGGGGGAGCTGCAGAGGCGGAAGGATTCTAAATATGCGGGAGATGGAACACAGAAGGAAGCGGAAGTGATGCGAGTGATGTGTTCACCGTACTGAGTCAACAAGATGGTAATCAGCGCGAAGTAGTACAAGTCCATTTATTCGACGGAGTACGCTTTCAATCAATACTCATCCGGTTGGGATTCATGCTCATAGACCCGCCATGGACTTGTTTAGATCCATTTCCGCGGGCGTGCGCCTTGTTTCGCGCAACTTGCAGACACACGATTAGTTGTTTGAAATAAGAAAATTAAAGCCACCGCTTACTTGCGTCTTTGAGTCCCCTGCCGAAATTCCGCATCACAATAGCCGTGAAAATAATAGTTATAAGCAGAAGAAAAATCGCAATTGCAGCTGTTTGATTATATTTAGTGTGGCACCTGGATGACAGAAAATAAAATAAAACTCACAGAAAGTGGTAAGTGAATGCCATACTTCAGCGTAGTCCGTGTTGCGATACTTCAGTAGTTTGTATGTCTATCGATAGGTCAACATGCAAAGAAAAAAAAAGGAAAGAGAGCCAACTTGCTTTGTAGATGAAGTACACTAATGCTCCTATGCACCCTGACATGAATGTTGCCATCATCCACTTGTTCTCGTGGCGCGCTGCCAAGTGACCCTCGATAAGAAGAACAACGGACAAAGGCAGAGCGGCCCAAGTAACGTAGTACTCCCAGTCGGTTTTCGAGAGGACTAGCCAGAGGAACTGCACAGAGAAACCGATCCAAAAGAAAAGATCGAACTTGACGAGACAAAGGAAAATCTGATAGCTGGCATACATTTTCTTGATGCGACGATCAGCGCCTAGGAATTTGTATACCTTCCAGCCAAACTCGTTGTAGATTTTCCACCCAAGGGCAATGTAAGCTATCTCCGCGACGGAAATGACCACTGGAATAATGTTCGTAAGGACGTGAACTGGTATGTGGATAATGCCTCCTGATGTTGTCGTCGAGTGTTGAATTTCTCCAATTTGTATGATAGCGTAGATGAGGAAAAGAAGATTGAACAATCTATGACGAAATATTAGAAAGGTCCGGCGGTCTGGCCAAACTTACTCACATGAGACAGATGAATTGCAGGGTGTTGCGAGCGTACACTGCATCCACGGCGAGAACGAGCTGAAATATACTGTGCTGGATGTCAAAACATGAAGGTGGGGTGGATGGAGAAGCATACTGTGCTAGTGCGAATACGCTGAGGTATACAGGCATTTTGAGTGCGCTTTCATCATTTCCATCCTGCAGCCGAGCAAGAAGATCACCCTCAATGGCGAGATCTATCGTCGTCTCGACGAGGACAGTTATTACGAAGAGTCGGCATGCCCAAGAGTCAGGGAGAATCTTAGAGGAGACGATGAGAAGCAGCGTTGAGGGCTGAGGGCAGGCGGGGGCTCACCTGCTGCCACCATTTCCTGTGATCAACCACCTTTTCTTGTTTCATTACTGGTGGGTAGCTCTGAGGGGGTCCGGGAGGGTCTTCCGCTTCATCATCTAGCTTGCCACTGGGATATGAGGATTTGTAGTCCAGAGAATACGATGGGCCGCGGGATTCAGAGTCTCCGAAGGGTGGTGTTTGGACTTTGAAGGTCTGATGGCGGGATATCCTTGAGTAAGGCTCTGCATATTGATCGATAAGGTCGTCGTATGATGACTTGAAGTCGTCCCCGGGAGGGAGGTTGGGATAGTGGTTTGTGAGGTAGTCTGTGGAGCGGTCACCGAGATTCGTGAGTTGGTGAGCCATGGGGAGAAGGATAAAGAACGTGAGGGAAACAAAGAGTCGTCCTGCGAGCGTTGTAATGAGTGGAATGTTCAACGTCGAACTGACTGCGGTCAAAACTGTTCGCCTCGCTTCGAAGTACGTGGGAGACTTTGTTGCGGCGCCTAACTATACATATATCCTGTATACTGTACTAGTACGGGTATCCTTCTCCCTCTCATGATCCATCCGTATCTGTCGAAGAACCCGTTTCTTCCCCTTCCACGTCTAGCGGTCGTGTCAGCCTCACTGGCGAATGGACATTCATTCCACACACCAATCAAATAGTCTGGCTCGATCCGGACAGGTGGCGGTGGCGGCCGAGGTGGACTCGGACGTTTCATCTGCGCCGCTAATGCTGCTGCACCCCTGCCCATTCCCGTCTTGCTGCCTTTTGGACGTCCGCGTTTCGGCGGACCTGTCCCAGCTGGACTCTTGGCTGAAATTGCAGACGAAGCAGAGGCGCCAACGGGGGTACCAACTGACGATTGAGATCCAGGTGTGGATGACCGTTCTCTGTCCAGAAAAGAGGCAGTCGACGACGATCGCAGCTTGGAGGGGACCTTGGACTGCGAAGAGGGGACCTGCAGGGATCAC
Source organism: Retiboletus flavoniger (assembly GCA_038089835.1). NCBI lineage: Eukaryota > Fungi > Basidiomycota > Agaricomycetes > Boletales > Boletaceae > Retiboletus > Retiboletus flavoniger. The sequence continues at coordinate 13,762 of JBBPLO010000597.1, read as the reverse complement.
AGCATGGAGAGATGGGCAAACGACCCAGGATTGGAGAGAAACGAACCTGACTCGCAAGGCTGTCCGTCCCTGCCTTTAGCCGAGAAACAGGGGACCCTGAGCCACGTCGGAATCCGATAGTGAACACACCAATGTGGCGACGTACCAGCTGTCTTCTGTTTCTTTGGCTTTTTGACTGGTGATACTTGTGGTGAACCAAGCTACTTTCGCAATTGAATAGTAAACTCGTGGAAGGCGCAACAAAATGACCCACCCTTTTACGCTTGAGGTTGAAATCTGCTTCATCTATGGCACAGTCAGACGATACATCTGATTCTTAAAGAGTGACAGATACCAGTAAGTTTACCCTTGGATTTCGCTTTAACTTTTCCGTTGGAGTTGTCATCCGAGATGTTACCATTCTCCGAGCCAGGGTACGGTGATGCCGACCGCCCAGAGTCAATCGGGATCCTGAAAACGGTTGGTTCGCCGAGGTAATATCATTTTATTGACATCATACTTTGTTTTGAGATTTGTGGCACGTACTGCCCCACGTCGTACACCAGTTCCTATGCCCATACACGAACTGAGATGAGGTGCATATCTATTTGAGGCGATCTTAAAGCGGTGATGGGTATAGTAACAAGGGGACGACGCAGGGGAAAGTGGGCGGACCTGACGTTTACACACCATACACTCAAAAAGTATGTTGCCATCCTTGACAGTTGCCGGTGTACTCGTTCCGGTGTTTGGAAGTGTCTTCCCCGTTGATGACGATGCCTCGAAACTCCCTGTATCCTGTAACTGCGATACATGTCCACTACTTCCGTGAACTATACGGAAGGGGTCCAGGATATGATGGTTAACCAAATTGGACGAGCAGTGCCATACGGCGTATCCCACCTGCACAACAGCTGGGAGGGTATGAAGAATCGACTAAGGTGTAATAATGAAGTGAGCCCACCGTGTACGACACATTTTACAAGGCGCTCGACTTCGTGCGACCTCGTGATGGCCTTGAAGAGCAGCATCCATCACAAGGTCGTCGAGCATAGCTGCGAGCAGTCTCGCGGCCTGGATGTGGTCAGCACCAAAACACTGGGGGATGGGCAGCATACAAGACTCGCGATCATTTCCTCTCTTTCTGACTTGGACATGGCTGGTGTAGGTGGTGTGCTTGTCCTTGGAGTAGATCGGACTACACGCTGTCCGCGACCGGTGTCAATGCCACCTGTTCGACCTATTGATCGCTGAGAGCACGTGACTTATTCATTGCATGTTCGCGGGCACTGAATTTACTTGATTGTCCTACACCTAAGTCTTAAGTACGTTCCTGGCTATGCCCTTCCATAGATATTTGTCGTCGTGCTACTGACCAAAGTCTGGGCACCAGACGATACGAAACCTCCCTTCGTCTTCTCGTCCCTCAGATCACTGATAAGTTGCAAAAAGTCGTCAATGGTTTTACTTGATGTTTGAATATGGACCACAAGGCGTGAGCCACTTAGTGCAATAGGATCCCGAAGAGCAGCAGCACGTTTCACTACTTCTCCGTATTCAACGCCGATGGTAGAAGGGTCAAAGAATACCTGTCCAAAACCCTGAGTGATGATGATGGTCATGAAAAGGTAGATTTACCATGCACGTCTCCGCCGGGGATGATATACCAACCCCTAGTTCCTCTAGCCCTCGTTGTAGGCGTCTCGCTAGTGCATGCACACGGAGTAATTGCGGAAAATTATGGCTAAGTGCGTAAGCTGCGGAGGCCGCAAGAATCCCAGTTTGTCGCATCCCCCCTCCGAAAGCTTTGCGGAACCAGTGAGCTTTGTTGATGAACACCTTTGATCCGACGAGGCAGGTTCCGACAGGAGCACCAAGACCTTTGCTGAGGCAAAGACTAACAGAGTCGAAAGGAGCACAGAGCTCCGACAATGACATACTTGTCTCAATAGCTACATGCCAGAGACGGGCACCATCGAGGTGCATCAGAACGTTATTCTCCCGGGCGAACTTTGAAATTTTGATGGTATCACTTTGGGGGAAGATCGTGCCGTTCAGGGTATTCTCCAGGCAGATGAGGCGGGTCGGTGCACTAATCATTTAAGAAATCAGCAGGCATCTGAATGAAGGAAGTGCCTACACGTGGACGTCAGACTCCAATACCACATTTGCCTTCACGTCCTTCAAAGTTAAGTGGTGACCTTTCAACTGGTCACTTCAATACCAGGCTCAAACAGATGGAAACAGACCGTTCGAGGGTGTGACGGGGATGGGATAAGCTCCTGTATGTAAGGCGGCACCTCCTGCTTCATATCTACAATATGTTCGTCAAACAACTCGAAGAAATGAGAGTACAGTGACATACTGATTGATGTGAGCCCGGACATCAGTGAGTATTGAAAATGGAGGCTGATGTAGGTGCGTTCGTATTGCTAATTGGTTGCTGAGCGTCCCGCTGGACACAAAGAGCGCGGCTTCCTTTCCAGTGAGTTGTGCCATGTGCTTCTCGAGAGCGGAGGTGCAAGGTTCATGAAAGATGGCGTCCCCAATTGATGCCTGTACAGCGTACTCGTACATGGCTTTGGTTGGCACTGAATGGGCGGTTGTTTGAGCGCGGGGATTCCTATGGAGCGATATTCTGACTTTGCCCTACCTGTGATTGTATCGGCTCATCACGATGAAATTCAGAGGATGCACGAGATGAATGTGAGCGAAACTCACTGACAAAGCTTCTGGACACTTCTCTCAGCTGTCTTTCGTTGTCTTCCTCCTGAGTGGATGTTATAATATCCACCTTGACTTGTTCAATGATCTCTTGGAGCTTTAGACCCATCATGGGTGAGAGGAAAGAGTGGGTTGCCGGGCTGTGAAAAAACCGGATAGCGTGAATGTAGGCAATTCAGTGTGTGATTCAGGAATCAGCAAACACTCACAACAATGTAAGATCCGAGAACAATCGATTAATACGCAGTACTCACCTCCGATGCGAACTTTGCTCACCCATGGGGTGAACACTTCAAAGTCCTGTTGGATTTGGGTGGTTTTTGCACCGACAGTGAACGAGTAATGTATCTTATCAATATTACTAATAAGGGTGTAAGTGTGAGGGGCCGGCCTGTTCTTGTTCGTGCCTGGCGGTATTAACGAGCCCTTGGTTTTCTTCCTTTTCGATGGGTAACGTGCGTGTGATCTAAAAAACAGCTTGTCGTTGGATGTTCACGCAGGATTGATCGCTGACAGGGTGCTAAAGCTGCTCAAAAGCGTGAACGGAATGCTGGCAAGCATCCAGACAAGGGTCCGACCAGTCGCACCAAGGTCAACGAGGCTGCCAAAAACATCGTTTGCCAAACCTGCAGACAGACCTTTGTGCGCCCCATCACATGAATCTACTACTCGATGTCACTGATAGAGTTTCCCATTGCAGTTGTTAACAACACGGGCTCCGGCGTGAGTTGTACGATGATAAGTGAGTGATGACTGATGTAATTTACATGGGCCCATTGCAGATTAGAGGAACATGCGCAGAACAAGCACTCAAAGACGCTAGCTGAGTGCTTCCCCGGCTTCGGCAAGTAGCGCTGATGGGTAGTATACCCCCGTGTTAGTATGCATAGTCTAGTGCTTGTGAATGGGGATGGGTGTATTGAACGTGAAATTATTCGGACGTACCAAGACGTCCACAGCGAGATGGTTTTTATAGCCCGAAGGAGGTGGCACCGGTTGCTTGTGCATTGGCTCCTGCACTCTGCATTTTCTCGCCGACTTTTCTGTTGACCTCGAAAAACTTTGCAACACATCGATCTATGCAGACGCTCTCCCCCTTGTTGAGGTCGCCCTCCGCATACCGTGGACTGATACACTTGCTGTGACACGACCTATACGGTGCTAAGCGGGAGTGCACGCTTCTTAGTTGACTGAACCTACGCGACGATGCGGTTGAAGACGTCTGAGACCATGTCAATCCTGGGGGGAGGAAAGTCAATAAAGGACGACGATAGGAGCAACGAACTTACTCGTTGATAGCCATCTCGATGCGCTCATGGTTGACGCCTCCCGAGGGTGTAGCAGGCGTACGACCGAACACGGACATTTGGCTCAAGTGGAAGTGACACTGAGCACAGCGCGAAAATACATATGCTCACGTGACCATGGACGACATGTCCTGAAAAGGCAAGCATTGAAAAAGTCGCTCACCGCAAGACATACCGAAGCCATGTCAGACGGTTCGCCTCCTCTCGCGCTTCACCGATGCAGGTTCGTCGACACCTCCCCTTCCCCGATAACAGCACTCGCATTCCCCCCCCTGCCGCTGCCCTCGCTCACAACCAAGGCAACGGGCAAACAGCGTGAGCGCGATCGCGATCGCAGTCCAGCATTCGGCACCCTTGTCGTCGGTCACGCGAACGGAAACATAGACTTGCTCGAGTGGACCGGAGAACTCGGCGAGTCACAAGCCTCGCAGGCTTGGCATCGTTGCAAGGTTGGTTTGCTTACTCACATCCATGCCCATGCTCATGTCCATCGACGCAGACGCTCCCTGGACCTCACCCATCAAAAGTCGACTCCCTAGCATTGACAATAAGATGTCCAGATATATTTCCCTCGGACATGATTCCGTTCTCCTCAGATCTTCGTCTGTTTAGTTCAGGTGGTGGAAGTGAACTCTTGGAGTGGGACATGGTAAGAAATACCGTGAAGGTGTGTTGCTCTCGTATTGGATAGCTATCTGGCACCACTCAATGACTGCAGAGGACAATCAGCTCTCAGGGGGGCTCCATATGGAGCATGGTAGCGAACTCCGCGTCAACGTTGCTGGCATTGGGATGTGAAGATGGTTGCGTTCGACTGCTCTCTCTCTCGGCCGACACACTTCAGCACTTCCGTCGCTTCGATCATGTCAAATGCCGTATCCTCAGCATTGCATGGGGCCCTCCAGTACCCCGGCAGCCAAAGTCAAAAGTGAATGGCGCTGCAAACCAGCGCAATGACCAGGAAGAAAGCGGAGATGAAAGCGACGACGAAGAACATGGGTGGTCCGATTCGTGGCTCGTAACTGGGGGCTCGGATAGCAGCTTGCGGAAATGGGACATTAGCACCGGGCGGCCAACTGATCGCATGGGGACCGACAAAATAAAAGGAGATAGGACGCTTGTCTGGACGGTTGGTGTACTTGCGTGAGTGCCCTTCCATCTGTCCTGCAATTCGCACGAACTAAAATAATGGTAGCGATGGAACGATTATATCTGGCGATTCGCTGGGTACCGTCAAGTTTTGGGATCCAATGACATGCACTCAAACTCATAGTTTCACTGCGCACGGCGCAGATGTACTATGTCTCACGATTGGACCAGACGGGACAACTATCTTCACATCAGGTGTTGACCAGAAAATAGTCCAATTTACCTATGTTTCGTCTACACCAGGTTCTTCGTCATCAACATTGAGCGCCGCCGCGAGTCGATGGATCCAGTCAGCCTCGCGACGAATGCACTCGCACGATGTACGTTCGCTCGCAATGTGGCCACCTTATAGCCCGCTTCCGCCCGTGTACAGACGAAAACCCGGCCCTAGCGTTCCGCTCGTAGCACCTGTTCTCGTATCTGGCGGCCTTGATATGTCCGTGGTCCTCACGCCTTCTCTGCCTGCGAGTGGGACAACATCCACCATGGCAGCACGAGTTGTTAATCCACTAGCGATGAATGTCGTGACCACGTTCGAAGACTCACATTATCGCCGGATTCCATATTTCTCTGCTGTTTCCATAGCTAGGAGCGCAAGGCTTGTGTTGTACATGCACGAGACTGGGTTGAATATCTGGCATGTGCTCAACATCCCGAGTACAGCGATGGTGATCGACGGCTTGGATAATTCCACAGACCCGGAGTCGAGGGTGTGCTGGGAAAGTGTACTCGAGATGGAACTCAATGCACAAACGAATCTCATAGCAAGTGCTCTTTCGGACGACGGACGGTGGCTTATTGTTTCGGATTTGTACGAAACGAAGCTTTTCGAACTGTGCAAGAGGGTGAGTCTACTTCCATGCAATGGGAGAAAAGTACTCAAGTCTCAATGCCTTCATCAGCCAACTGGGGAGGTGAAGCCAAGGCGCGTTCGCTCACTAACCGCTGCGTTGGAACCGCACACTCGCGCCTCGAGTTCAAAGGGATCCCGTTCGACCGGTGGGAGTTACTTCGTCTTTACACCTGATTCAAGCAAAATGGTCTTGGCCTCAGCATCAACATCTTTCATTCTCATAATTGACCTGAGCACCGAGGAGCCCACAGTGTTGAGACGATTCGACCAGCACGCAAAACGGATCGCTCTAAGCGGTGGTCGGCTAGTTCGTGGACCGAGTAAAAATCAAGTGCAAGATGCAGACGACGATGACAACGAGTTACTTCAATTGGATGCTCCGCCATCTGTGGTTCGCATGGCTGTCAGCCCCGATGGACAATGGCTCGCGACTTCGGACGAACTCTGTCGGACATTCGTGTTCAACCTTGACTCGATCCAGGCACGTGTAGGGCTTATGCTACCAAATAGCGCCCACTAATTTGTGTCTGCAGTACCATACGACTTTACCCTCATTACCTCACCCGCCAAACGTGCTGACCTTCACCCCGGAGAAGCCACAGATCCTCATGATCGTCCTTCCGAACAACACTATCCACGTCTTTGATGTCGAACGTAGCGAAGTCCCTCTGTGGGCCCACGACCTCAATTCACGCATCCCAAAACAACTGTTCAATACGCCGGATCCTGTACTGGGCGTCATTTTCGAGCCCAGCCAGACCCAGCCCCCGTCGGCTCTAGTGAACGGTAATCCCGAGATAACCAACGTCTCGCAAAAACATTCAGGACCACGCTCTACCTCGTTCTCCCAAAAAGAAGCCATCTTCTGGGGCTCTTCGTGGCTATGCAAGCTCAAGCTCGATTGGCTAGGAAGACATACAGAGTCGCGAAAACGTCGCAAATCCGAGGCAAGACATCCCCCACAGGAGTATCAGGGCGTACCAAACCTCGCACCACGTCCCGATCTTCAAAATAGCGCTTACGACACGCGAAATTTGCGGATGGTGACACACTATCGACCGATTCTCGCGTTGGATTTTGTGGGCTCAAGAGAGGTAGTCCTGGTGGAGAGACCCCTTGTAGATGTGTTGTCAAAACTCCCACCTGCCTTCTTCGAACCCAAGTATGGGCAGACGTGATGGGAAGCAAGGTTCACGTGCCTTGGCAATAGAAATACTTGTATCATTGACAGTGTCCTGCTTGGAAAACCCTACTGATCCTACTGAAAAAAGGACAACATCTCTGAGACCACATGGAAAGGAAATAAGCAGAAATTCTAAGCTACAGTGGCGGAAAACTGGAGGTATCTATAGTGATCCGCCGAAAGAAAAATTGTAGGTTCAAACTAAATGAATCTAGATATAC
>JBBPLO010000596.1:0-17246 GCA_038089835.1 Retiboletus flavoniger | reverse complement strand
TTGTGTAATATTGCCTGATATAGTAAACATTACATACTAAATGTATATATATTTGGATAGCCCTTGATGAGGGCTTTCTAATGGTACCCAGGTTAGGGGGTCTAGCATCAATGAATCACTAGATATTCGCTTCACAGTCCAAGTGTTGCAAACTGTTACGACGGAACCATCGAGGGGCAGGCAGAACAAAGGGTGTCTGGACTAGCGTACCGGGGGAACGCGGCGGAACTGTCCCGGCAGGTTCTACTACCATGAGGTTGGAGGCTCATGGCTTTCGAAGACTAGTGGTGGCGAGAGGCGAAGCCTCGAGGTAACCCCAAAGGGTTCTAAGGACCAAGGCAACCAGATGGGAGATGGTTATGAGATTGAGTTCAATGGTCAAAGTGAGGAATACAAGATAGTTGTACTATGCTTATATACCACTACGGTGAGTGCACAGACCATGTAATAGATATGGTAACGAGTCATGGCTAAGTAAGAGTCCATGAGGACGTGAGAGAGATCTATGTATAGACGAGAGAGGATACGTCGATAAGCAGGCATACCATGAGGAACATGTGATGGCCATCTAGGCTGAGGAGACACATGAGAGCACGCAGGGATAGCCAAAGGCACGAGGAGTGCCAAGGCGATAGGGAAGAGATGGCTGTCTAGGCCGAGGGGACACGAGGGGGCGCATAGTAGACGCATAGGCTATGACAGGGGCATGCAGTAGTGCCAAGGCAGAGGATAAGGGTATGCGTGGGAGGGACGCGTAAGCTAGGAGCTAGGGGGTCTGTGGGGATACTGGGATGAGGCAGGGGGAGGACCGGGATACGCAGGGCAAGTACCAGTCGATAGCGAGACACGGGTTAGGCGTAAGCATCACATGGAGGAACGCGTAGGTCACGGGGGATGTACAGTCACGTGAGGATCACATGGAGGGTCCTAGGGAGGATGCTAGAGGGGACTCCGAGGTAGCCAAGGACTAGGGGTAGGGTGAGGGTATCTCCGAGGTAAGGGAGACCAAAGGTCACATGGAGGTCACATGATAGTCACGAGTGACTACAGAGGTTGCGAGGACACGATGAGATGACATGGTGCCAGAGGTAGCCGGGTCTAGGGGTTAGCTAAGGGGTTAGCTAAGGGTAACTGGTAGCCTAGGGGCTAGCAGCAACGAGGATGTGCTCAGAGGTAGCTGAGGGCTAGAACGAGGGGCGGGCGTAGGCACAGCTGCAGTGGCTAAGAAGAGAGGGATACTCTCCTGCAGGGTTGACGTAGGTGCATGGATGAGGGACGAGGACACGTGACGAAGGAAAAAGGATAGGGGCATACACGAGTTGTAACACAAGCTCCCTGTTAAGGGGCAAAACTCCAGTAAGCCTAAAACCTAGAGGGGACGACGGGGGTGCGGGTAGTCACGGAAGTTGCGGAGGAGCGCAAGGTAGTCCAAGTATGCGCGGGTGCGGAGGTAGGGTCGTACATTGGTGTCCCATGACTGGAGACGTACGAGGGTAGGTTCACGGGGAGCAATGGCAGGTCTTTGACTTTGAGTGGTGGGCATAGCGGTAGAGGTCAAAGGGGATCTCTGGGATCAGAGGGACGAAGGATGGATTTATATTCGAGTCAAGAGAACGTTAGGGGAGGCGTTCTCGGATAGCTGGGTTCATTGGATTGGTTACCGGCAAGGCGGGCTAAGCTGTGGGTGACGAAGAGGACTACCCCCTGGATAGGGGTGGTGACTGTGGAACTGGGCAATGACGAGGGGTGACCAGGTGAGCCTTTGTTAGACCAGGGCTAGACTGGGCGAAGGTGCCGTGGGACGAGGAGCTTTGGTAATCCAGCGCTGTACTGGAGGTGACCGAGGGGAGACTGAGAGCTGTTTATACACTGCTAGTGTACTTCCATAGAAGATTGAGACGACTCCGAAGAGTGGGCATAGAGGTGTTGTCTGAGTAGGACTGAAGGTACTGGGTTGTGTCCAGCACAAGGGATTCCGGGTTGACTCTGGAGCGAGGAGTTGTCGGGTTGCTGCCAACGCGAGGGGTTTCTGGATTGACTCCAGAGCGAGGGTAGTCGGGTTGATGCTGACGCGAGGTCACGGGGCCCAAGGGAATGCAAGGGAACTGTCTTGGGGTTGTTGGGCTAGGGAACTGATGGCTAGGCTCGGGGGATAAGAACCGAATGAACAGCCAAGGCTAGAGGGTGTCCGATGAAGGACCAAGGTAGTTTAACCTCGTTGTGGAGGTGACAAGGACGGGCTAAGAACTGTGCAAGGACGGAGTCAATGTCGGGGTAGTTTAACCTCATTGCAGAGGTGACAAGGGGTGCGTGCGAGGGCAGGTGTGCCGAAGGGTGATTGGCTGAGTGTGCAGTTTAACCACGTGCAGGTGGTGGAGTACCTCCCGGCAGGGGTGAGCCACTGGAGGTCGAGGGAGTGAGTACCTCCCGGCAGGGGTGAGCAGTTGGAGGTCGAGTGGACGAGTACCTTCCGGCAGGGGCGAGCTGCTGGAGGGGAGCGAGCGGGTACCTCCCAGCAGGGGTGAGTTGCCGAAGGTGGGGAAGACGAGTACCTCCTGGCAGGGGTCAGCTGCCAAAGGCAAAGGAAGGGGAGTACCTCCCAGCAGGTGCAAGCTGCCGAAGGTGAGTGATGGGGAGTACCTCCCAGCAGGGGTCAGCTGCCAAAGGTTGGTGAGTGGGTACCTCCCGGCAGGTGTGAGCTGCTGAAGGTGAGTGATGGGGAGTACCTCCCAGCAGGGGTCAGCTGCCGAAGATGCGGGGGGAAGAACAGAGTACCTCCCGGCAGGGGTCAACTGCTGGAGGTCAGAGAGGACAAGTGGTCAGTGGATCAGGGTCAGCCAGGGGTTATACCGGTGGATCTTTTATACACGATCAGTGTACTTCCAAGGAAGATTTAGACGGGCTATGGTGGGCCAGGCGCAAGGTGAGGGTGGACCGTGGATCTAGGGAACTGGGGATGGTGTTTGACCAGTTGTTCGAAGCTTTGATAGACCAGCACTGTACTGGTGTGGAGAGGCCTTTTAACCTCATGCTGGAGGGAGTGCGAAGGACATGAAGCTTTGTTGAACCAGCGCTGTACTGGTGAGGGTGCAAGGGTCATGAAGCTTTGTTGGACCAGTGCTGTACTGGTGAGAAGTGCAGTTTAACCTCATGCAGGAGGGAACCGGGGTTGTCGTTGGGGGAGCAGGGACCAAGGGTACAGTTTAACCACATGTCGGTGGTGACGAGGCAAGGCAGGGGTTGCCAGATAGGCCAAGTGTGCAGTTTTACCACATGCTGGTGGTGATGAGGGAGACAGGGGCCATGGATCGGAGGGGTTTTGACGGGTGACCAATGTGCTAGAAATAGCAAGGATGCAGTTTAACCTCATGCCAGAGGTAACAAGGACAAAGATAGGGGTCTAAGGAAAAGTAAAATTTCCTAAGACAAATCGCTCGGACCACTCAAAGGGTCCTCGCGGTGCTCGGAATGCTCGCTTCAGTTCACTGCAAGCTATGCTTGCCTTACATTCACCTTGCGTTGTCTTCAGGACGTTGGTTTGGGGATGCCAAACCTGTGGATCACCTTCCGGCTCTCCAGCACTACCACCTCCTGGCTTTTGAGATAAAAAAGGGGGATCGACCCTGATCCCATAAGCCGGACAGGGGACCTGGAAGGTGGGAGGAGTTCTGTGGTAGGAGCCAGACAAGGGATGACGAGGAGAAGGACGACGGAGTGGGGCAGAGGAATCATCTGAGGAGGAGTGAGGAAGGTTCCAGTGGACCACAGAAAAAAAAATATTGTGGAACCAGTGATATGGTGTCAAGTGGGTTCAAGGCGGTGGCCAGGGGTACTTTAAGTAGTTTTACATCATGCTGAGGATGCGAAGGGGACAAGGAAGTGGACGCATTGTCTAGGGAATCATCCCGTGCAGACAGAGGGCGAAGACATGGTGCGTGTGTGCCCAGGGAATTATCCTGTACAGGCCAAAGGCAGAGGGAGGTGGGACAGGGGTTGGTCATGATTGACCCGAGTGATGACCAGTGAGGTCCAAGGAGTGGTGCAGTTAGTTAGAGCTGTGTGCCAGCCTAGGTCATAAGACCTGCGAGAGGAGGAGAACGATGGGGGGGTTCCAAAGTTCGACAAGGAGTGACCAGGTTGAAGGTGCTGGTCCGAGGCGAGGGGGTTTGTTAAGCTAGAGGCTGTTGTGACAGGCATTGCTTAACGCAGGAGTTTACTGACGTCCAGCAGTCGGGCTAAGGGGTGGTAAGTTTTATGATGTTCCAGGTCTACTTCCATGATGAGCAGTGGTCTTCCTCTGGTGAGGTGGAGTCAAGGTGGGTACCGGTGTACCAGGGTGAGGAGTTTAATGACGTCCTTAGGTCGTCTTGCCTTGGTAGGGTGGACGGAGGGTGTGACGGAGTTCGCGGAGGATGCTGGAGTTGGGTTTTACCAGCCGAGGAGCACAGGGGAGATGAGGGTATAGGGGTGTCCTCACCGTAGGTGGTGGAGGACCTGCTAGGCGATACTCACGAGGAGACCGATGTCTAGTGTAGGGGCTGAGGTTACGAGGCGAGAGGGGTATCCACTGCAAGTCAGATCAAGGGACCGGTGAAGGTCAGTATGAGACACGCAAGAGTTAAGTGCGACTCATCAAGTGTTGCAGCTCTGAGCGGGCAGGGGCAAGTGAAGGTAGGGTTAACGAGTGGAGGGGGTTGGGTTCACCTGATAGTGACCCATAGGTATATACTTTGACCATTTGTTACGACGGAACCATTGAGGGGCAGGTGGAACACAGGGTGTCTGGACTAGCATACCAGGGGAATGCGGCGGAACTGTCCCGGCAGGTTCTACTACTGCGAGGTTGGAGGCTCATGGCTTTCGAAGACTAGTGGTGGCGAGAGGCGAAGCCTCGAGGTAACCCCAAAGGGTTCTAAGGACCAAGGCAACCAGACGGAAGATGGTTATGATATCGAGTTCAATGGTCAAAGTGAGGAATACAAGATAGTCGTACTATGCTTATATATGTGGTTTACAAGGTCACTATCTTCAGGACTGCCCCCGCCACTGCTGCAACCACTGCCACCTCTATGCCCCCAGACATCTCACAATTCAATGTGTGCTTTTCCAATGTGGCCACTGTAACAACTGGGGACACACAGAACGTTTTTGTTATGACTGTGGACACTTACCTCTTTTTCCCCTTTTTTCTCTTACTTAGCTATGCCTCTTTTCGTCCTCACTGCTCTCGGACATCAGGTATGCTGTTACTGCCTTGTGTACTGCTTCCCTGGTTCCTTCCGTCCTTCACCGACTACCGGCATTCTTCGGAACTGTTATATTAATAGCTATGACTTGTTGTGACTCATTTGCTTATCAGATGACTCACTCCTTATCTCTGACACTGATGCGTCCTCTTATGTAAACTCCTTGGCAGTACTATTTAAACCCTAGTATCCTTGCATGTATTTCCTTAAGCTTAGTCTTCTCAAATACTACAAGTTACTTGGCCTCCTCCTCACCCTCTTCGTCGTCATCAGTATCAACACACTAAGACTAAGGGTCATCCCTAGTCTTCCTTCATCTTGAGTCAAGGAATCCCCTTGGACTCTCTCTGCGACTCTGTGGGTCTTCCCAACAAGTAACCTTCGTCTCCGGTACTAGGCATTAGATCTATACCTCATTGTATCCGAAGTCCTCTATCAGTATACTCCCTAAGTCCACCTCGTTCATCCTTCATTGAGGCAGTTACTCACTCGAGACCTCGTCGGTTCTAGCCCGACGTAACAAAAGACTAAGCTTCTTTCTATGGGTGACTACTAGGTCGTTCCCATCCCCCATCCCACTCCCGCCATCAGTCCAAACGGGGTGACTCCCTGGACGCTTGCACACCCCACTCCCACCTTCAGCCTGAATGGGGTGATTCCCTGGGCAAAGTGCCACCATTGATCCAAGGACCCCCACCCAGTGGTCCATCCTTCATGGCAACATTGCCAAACAACCCTCGTCCCCCAAACCCTCGTCCCCCTCATCCCTCAATCACTCCGATCCGGACACCTACCCTACCACCTGGGAAGAACAAGAGGAGACCCTCCAACTCTCCCATGATCTATCCGCCCAACTTAACCTTCTGCGAGTACCTACCCCTCCATCTCCCACTTCCACTACCTCACAACCCATCTTTTCTCTCCCTTCCAGGCCTAGCCCGCACCCGGTGCTCACTGGATTCCCTCTATCTCAAATGCGTCCCACGTTCCCTAGGCCACCTCCAACCCAAACAACTATGTCCACTGGAAAGGAACTCCATCTTGGAGCCCCTACACCCTTCGATGGGTCTCCTACTACATCCATACAGTGGCTCAACACTGTACAGTTCTACCTCCTCATTAATGAGGACATCTACAACTCTGATGCTAAACGAATTGCATTCGCCCTCTCCCACATGACTGAAGGATCTGCCGCCACATGGGCTGCCACCTTCTGTCAGAAATGCATGGTCACTGGGATCATCTCCTTAGGAAAGTTCTCTGACTTTGTCAAGGACTTTACAACTGCCTTTGAGCATCAAGACTCAATTGGTAACGCCATCGCCTGGCTCACCACCATGCAAATGATCAAGAAGAAAGGGATCTATGAACTCTCTCTGACTAAGTATATTGCTGACTTCCACAATAACGTGGTCATCTCCAAGATCTTGGACAACAACGTCCTTATTGCTTACCTCTCTGCAGGGCTGCCTCAACCCCTGATGATGAGGATCTACTCCATGGAATCCCTGCTAACCACCATTGAGGATTGGTACAAGAAGGCCATCCACTTTCAAACTATGTGGAAATGGACCCAAGAAATCACAAGAAGGACCTACCATCCTACCTCCCAAAACACCCCCTCCTCGTCCTTCTCTTCATAAAAGGACTCTAACACTATGGACATAGATATCGTCTGAACCATCAGGAAACTCACCCCCGAAGAATGAAAATGATGCATCGAAAAGAAACTTTGCTTCTAATGCCAACTACTGGGACACTCCTCCCTCCGCTGTCCTGCTTTTCCCCAACAGCGTCCCACAGGTACTCCCACCCAACCTATCAAAAAGATTGCCGAAGTAGCCAAAGAAGAAATCCCTCATCTTCAAGAGATTGAGGACAATGATGATGAAAACAAAGATGAAGAATGCATAAAAGCAGTCTTCCTCCAGGATTTTTGACTAGGAAGCCTACCTCAACCTTAGCACCTTTCTTCGTAAACACTGTACTTGTAAAGACAACTACCAAATCTATGCAAATTCCCATCCTAGTCGTCCATCCCTTATACACCAAGAAAATCGTCGACACCTCAACCCTCATAGACAGCGGAGCGAACATCTCCTGCATCAACAGGGACTTTGTAGCCAAACACAAGCTACCCACCATGAAACTCTCCACTCCAATCCAAGCACAAAACACAGATGGATCCCTAAACAAAAAAGGGGAGATTACTCACACCTCCTCCCTCTTCATTGTCATTGGAGGACTCACTCACCAAGTTCTCCTGCACGTAATGCACCTCGGATGAGACAATGTCATCCTCGGACTTCCCTGGCTCTGCGCCAACAATCCTAAAATCGACTGGTCGAAAAGGACCCTCTCCCTTGATGAAACCACGGATTGATCCCAACTCTGCAAGGAAAAGATCCAACTAGACCAAGATCGACACAATAAGGTCTATATGTTCCCCATCCACAAACCCGACTCCATCCCAGTGTGGGTCGTCTCTCAGGACCACCTCCAAAACTACAACGAGTGGACCACCAAAGACATCTTCATGAAGGTGGCCATTCGAAACCGATCCATCTTCAGAATCATCTGCTGTGGATTCTGTTTCCTCCGAGCATCCCAGATCGCCAAGATAACCCAAGCAACTGAGCTTGCCAAAGCCGAAGCTTTCAACACCCTGAAAGTCACTCTCCCACCAGAGTACCAACAGTTCGCATCGGTGTTCTCCAAAGATGCTGCTGATCACCTCCCACTGACCCGACCTTACAACCACGAAATAAAGGTAAAACCAGATTTCGTCCCCCATATTGGGAAAGTATATCCTCTCTCCCCCACAGAAAAAGAAGCCATGGATAAATTCATTGACGAGAACTTGGCAGCCGGGAAAATCTGCCCATCTAACTCTCCCCAAGCATCTCCCTTCTTCTTTGTTCACAAGAAGGATGGCAGTCTCCGAACTTGCCAAGACTACCAAAAACTCAATGAGGTGACAGTCCGAGACACCTATCCTCTACCTCTCATCTTGGAACTAATTGACAAACTCCGAGATGCCAAAAGATTCACCAAATTCGACATATGATGGGGATACAACAACGTCCTGATCAAACCTGAAGATCGGTGGAAAGCTGCCTTTATCACCCACCGCGGCCTATTCCAACCCAACGTAATGTTCTTCGGGCTAACTAACTCTCCCACCACGTTCCAATGCTTCATGAATGATTCCTTCTGTGACATGATCGCCGAAGGATGGTTAGTCATCTACATGGATGACCTCCTGATCTTCTCCCCAGATGATCACCTCCATACCAAACGCACCAAATGCATCCTCCAACAAATGACTGAGTTAGACCTCCACCTCAAACTCCAAAAGTGTAAGTTTGCCACCGAGGAAGTCGAATACCTTGGAATGATTGTCAGACTGGGCCATGTTGCCATGGACCCAGTAAAACTCAAAGGCATCTCTAAATGGCCTTCCCCCTCCACTGTAAAACAAGTCCAATCTTTCCTCGGATTCGCTAACTTCTACAGGCGATTTATCACCAACTACTCCAACATCGCACAACCCCTCATAGATCTTACCAAGAAGACCCAACCGTGGAACTGGACCTCTGACTGTCAAAATGCCTTTGAAGTCCTCAAGATGCATTTCCTTGAACGTCCCATCCTCCAACTCCCCAACACCTTGGCACAATTTGCCATTGCCACTGATGCTTCAAAGTTCGCCACTGGAGGCATTCTACAACAGCTTGACGAAAACGGGGAATGGAAACCCTGTTCATTCATCTCTCAGTCATTCCTCCCTGCGGAATGAAACTACGACATCCATGACTGTGAACTCCTTGTGGTCATCCACGCCTGGAGGGTGTGGAAACACTATCTTTGAGGCTTTCTATTCCCGGTCCAGGTCTTCACAGACCACAAAAACCTCACCTACTTCCAAAAGCCTCAGGACTTGAACCGATGCCAAGCCCATTGGCTCCTAGACCTTGCCGACTTCAACCTGAAGTTCTTCTACACCCCCACCACACAACTCGCAGGCCCGGACGCCCTTTCCAGACGACCAGATCATGACTCAAAGGAGTCAGACAACACCGACACCACTCTCCTCCCCACAGACCTCTTCATCTCCTCGATCAATACTCTCCTCGCAGACCAGATTAAAGACGGCTGCTGGACTGACGCCACAGCCCTCACTGCCCTCCAATCCATCTCTAGCAAACTCCCAACCTCCTTCCACTCCTGCCTCTCGCTGTGGCAAACCGTCGATGGCCTTCTCATGTTCAATGGCTGGGTCTACGCACCACCTGACGCCTGCCAAACCATCCTGGCTAAACACCATGACCACCTCTCCGCCGGCCACCCTGGCTTCCTTAAAACTCGCCAACTCATCTCTGCCCAGTATTGGTGGCCTGCCATGGCTGCTTATATCCACTCCTACGTCTCTGGTTGCGCCACATGTCAACAAAATAAGACCAACAGCCACCCGACGACACCCCCTCTCATTCCCATTCACTCCACGTGCCCCGCCCTTTTCAACAGATCTCCTGCAATTTGATCATGGATCTTCCCCCCTCCAGTGGGTTTGATAGTCTCCTGGTCGTGGTCGACCACAGCCTTATGAAGGGGGTAATTCTCTGCCCCACAAAGAAATCCATCGATGCTGCCAGCATGGCAACCCTCTTCGCCCACAAAGTATACTCCTGCTTTGGTCTCCCTGACAAAATCATCTCTGATTGGAGCCCCCAATTCGCATCCACCTTCTCCAAAGAGCTCGCCCACATCCTCAACTACGAACTAGCTCTCTCCACAGCATTCCACCCACAAACTGATGGAGAAACAGAGCAGGTAAACCAAGAAATAGAAACCTACCTCCACATCTTCTGTGGAGATTCCCCCACCTTGTGGGCAGATCGCATTCCACAAGCAGAATTCACCCACAATCACAGACCCCACTCCATAACCAACCAATCTCCCTTCTTCCTTCTCATGGAATACGAACCTAATTCTTTACCCACCATAGTCCCCACATCAACTGTCCCCACCATTGAAGTCTGACTTCAACAGCTCTCCTCCGCATGAAATGAAGCATTAGCTTCACACGAACTCACTTGCCAGATGATGGCAGCAAGATCCCATCACCCCTTCACCCCATTCCAGAAGGGCGACCAGGTTTGGCTAGAAGCCTGTAACCTCCACCGAGAACTTGCTAACCCCAAATTCTCCCCCAAAAGAGAAAGACTGTTCATTATCTCCGACGTCCTCTCCACAGTTACCTATCGACTAAAGCTGCCGAAAACATGGAAGATCCACCCAGTCTTCCATGCTTCCCTCTTATCACCCTATTGGCAAAATGCTATTTATGGGCCCCATTTCAAAAAGAACCCACTGGATCTCATTGGTGGACAGGCAGAGTATGAGATAGAAAAGATCATACGTCACAAAGGTGCTTCAGATAAGCGCCACTATCTGGTCAGGTGGAAGGGATATTCCGCCGACGATGACTCCTGGCTTCCTGAAAAAGACCTCAAACATGCACGGACCATCCTATCCACATATAAGAAGGCAAACCATTGCGCCTTCCCTACTTAGTTCTCTCGCTCCTCTGTTTCTCATCCATAGTTACCAACCAAAAACAACAAAGAAAACCATCATAAACACCGTCACTGTCTCCCCTACTTCTCTCTCTATCTCTACTGTATCTTCGCTATGTTCCTCTCCTCCTATTTCTTCCCCCCTCACTAACAACGTTGTGTCCATCGAGGACCTACCCATAGATTTTCCTATGATAGCTTCCCACTTGTCCACAGTCTACGACCCCTTGTCATCAGAATCCCATGTCCCTTCCCCAGGATGGGGAAACCCTAGCTCTCCGTCCACCCCTCGATGGGGCAACTGAACCCCTTCACCTGAACTCCCTCCCGTGTCCCTCGCCACTATCATCCCCACTCCCATCCTTAGCGTCGACATTCCCCTCTATGCACACCACCTGCGCGAAGACTATCCTTCCTGCGATGACATGCAGGAACTCGCCTCTGCTCCCACGGACTCCCATATCATGGTCCCCCTCCAGTCATTTGTCAAGGACGCTTCCCCCATCGAGCTTGTATCCAAGCTCTACCTCCAAGTTGCCCGCCTCAGCCTCATCCCTCCCAGACCCTCCGACGCTGACCTAGCCTACCTCAGGTCGGTGATCTCCACCATCCATAGGGAGGCCCGAGCCATCCTACTCCATCTTGGGTACCAACTTGAAGCGTTAGAATTCCTCCAGGACCTAGATTATTACCAATAAGAGTTTGCAACCAGACAGACTGCTAGGGCCCAGATGGCCCTGACCACCCCCTCCTCTTTAGCATCTCCCCTTAACTCAGCCAAGTTAGACTTCTTAGCCCAAGTGGAAGCAATGTGGACTGGCAACGAAGGTCATACCCCTCTCGATCCTTCGCACCCCCACTACCGGGAAGCATGCTACCATTGTCATCATCTTGGTCACTTTCGGACCGACTGCCAGGTCTACCAATGCCTGCTCTGTCTTAACTTCGCGCCTGGCCACTCCCAATCCTGATGCCCCCTTCGGCGACCTCCCACTTCCTCCATCATCTCACCCTCCTCCAGGTCCTCCCATAACTCCCAGTCCCCCGCCCACCACCAAAACCGCCATTTGCAACCAATGTCTCCATGACCTGTTCCTCCTCCCAGGCATCGCACGAACTGCCACCCATGATGTAACCCCTTCCCCATTGAAGCTACAAATTATGGTGATGATGACATCGATGACATCTTCAATGATGAGGCTTACGCTAACATGACCGGATCCCCCGGGATCAGTTACATTGACCTTTAGAGTTAGGGTCATCAGGGACTCCCCACCTAATATGGGGGTAATGTTATGACTGTGGACACTTACCTCTTTTTCCCCTTTTTCCTCTTACTTAGCTATGCCTCTTTTCGTCCTCGCTGCTCTCGGACATCAGGTATGCTGTTACTGCCTCGCATACCACTTCCCCAGTTTCTTCCGTCCTTTGCCAACTACCAGCATTCTTCGGAACCATTATATTAATAGCTATGACTTGTCATGACTCATTCACTTATCAGATGACTCACTCCTTATCTCTGATGCTGATGCATCCTCTTATGTAAACTCCTTGGCAGTACTATTTAAACTCTAGTATCCTCACATGTATTTCCTTAAGCTTAGTCTTCTTGAATACTACGAGTTACTTGGCCTCCTCCTCACCCTCTTCGTCATCGTCAGTATCGACACACTAAGACTAAGGGTCATCCCTAGTCTTCCTTCGTCTTGAGTCAAGGAATCCCCTTGGACTCTCTCTGCAACTCTGCAGGTCTTCCCAACAAGTAACCTTCATCTCCAGTACTAGACATTAGACCTATACCTCATCATACCCGAAGTCCTCTATCGGCGTACTCCCTAAGTCCACCTTGTTCGTCCTTCATCAAGGCAGTTACTCACTCGAGACCTCATCGGTTCTAGTCCAACGTAACAGTTTTTGCCCCCATAGGAATTGTGGAATTTGCCACGAACCTGGGCATATCGTCGGTAACTATCCATTCAAGATGCTTTCCCCCTCCCAGCAGGAAGCCATCTTTGGGATTGGATCCCCAACCAGAGGGACATTTTCATAGGAATGGATCATTGATCAAGCCTGGGGCTCAATTATACAAAGGGGGTAATGTTACATTTTTCTTTCCTTTTTATTGTATTCTTCTTCTTGTACACTTTACTTCCATAGTCTCATATCACAGATGATGTATTCCATGAGCCAAAGAGATATATCTCTTCATTGGTGGCCCTTCTATGATCTTCCTATCTATTCTTACCTAGCATTCCATTTCCCTGACGTTTATCTTCATGGACTACCCTCCTAACTAAGTTCTCCCATACTTAGTCATTTCCTTGTTCTTCATTAGCTATCTCTGGTCCATGCATGGGAGTTCCCATTAGCTTAAGTACCTAGCACTACTCATGTATCTCTCTCATTCTTGATCTGTGCAATATTAGCATATTATCTAGAGTCCTCCCAAGCCCTCCACTAAATTCTTAGCGATTCTAAGAACTAGACTCAGCCTTAGCAAATCTAAGGACCATCTGAACCTCAGTTTTCCTATTAGACGTCGGTCTCTTCGTGAGTATCGCCTAGTAGTTGAGACTCCCTTGAGCCCTAGTCCTCTCACATATGCTACATGTAACATAAAGTGTATTTTCAACCTTGACCAAGAGTTAGAACACATGCCACAGCTGGGGATTGGAATGGTTGGCACATACATGAAAAATGTGGGTCCCATTTGGGAAGTAGTAGATTGGATGATGAATGGCTTGACTTGGAGGTGCAGATATAGCGCCGACAGACAAAACAAGCTGGGAGGGGACGAGTAGTGTAGAAGGGCACATCAAAGGGCTTGGGAGGTGGTCACTGGGCTAGGTCGGTTGAAGTCAGTGTGACTACACAGCCACAAAGGCAGGATGTTTGCTAACCTGGATACAACCACAACGGTAAATGTACAAGTTCTAGGCTATGCCTCCCCAAATGGTACTGCCACGAATATTGCCACAGCTCCCCAACTGTGAATGGCCTCCCAACCTTGTCAATGCGGCTGGTGCTTTAAGCAGTATTTATCAGCATGCCCTTTGTGTTTTGAATCAAGACCAGACAGATCCACTGCAAGTCAAAGTCCACCTTGCTGCAATTGAGCATGATGTGTTGCTGCTTCTTCTAGCAATCGAACAAGATACTAGCCAATCAACAGACATGAACGAATGGCTGGCAACTACAATGACCCAATTCGGAACTCTTTTCGTTTTACTTTCATGATATAGTAATGATATAGAAAATCAGTATGTTAATTAGACCTGCACAACAATGACTGTCACTATATTAAACTATCACAGAATGGATTGCAACATTTGCATACCACAGCCTATCACCATCACTCATACTGGGCAATGAGGCTGCTCCCGAAAAGTCATTGATCTGGATTACCTCAATAAGGTGACCTCTAACTCACGCAATATCAAGTTTACAGAACTAGCACAGGTCCTAGGGATCCACAGGAATATGCTTCACATGTACATGAAGAAGCATGGCATTGAACGTGCCTACTCAACTTTGAGCAACATGGAGCTTGATCAGTGCATCATCCAATTCAAGGCAAAGCATCCTGAATCTGGTGTACACTATGTGGTGGGGCACTTGCAAGCCCAAGGTCATCATGTACAATACCATTGTGTACTCCAATCTCTCCAGAGAGTCAACTGTGTTGGCCAAATTCTGTGAGACCAGCAGATCAAGAAACAGCATAAATACTATGTAAAATGCCCAAATGCCCTCTGGCACATAGACAGGCATCACAAGCTTATATGTTGGGGGATTGTAATTCATGGTGTGATTGACAGCTTCTGTCATACAGTAAGTTCTTGGAGCACTCATTTCATCTAATGCTGACCACAATGTTTGGAGTACCACAGATAACAGCATTACAAGCAAGTGATAACAACCACTCAACCATTGTACTCAACCTCTTCAAGTCCACCATTAGTCAGTATGGAATGCCATCCTGAGTTAGGGGTGATTGTGGGGGTGAAAACATTGACATTGCAACATACATGATTACAAAGAATGGCACTCACCATACCTCCTTTATCTGGAAATTGTGAGTTGATCAAGTTCCTGCATAACCAATACCAACTGTTGAATTTCAGGTCCATGCACAACACGTGCATTGAGCACCTGTGGGTAGAGCTCAGAACTCAATTTGTTTGATGTTGGCATGCATTTTTTACATGCCTTGAAAATCAGCATATGCTCGATCCTCAAAATCCACATCACTTATGGATCTTACATGCTCTTTTTCTCCCTGCCATCAACCAGGATTGTCATGACTTTCAGCTTGAGTGGAACTGCCACCCAATTGACAGTGTCAACACAAATCATGAAAGCCTCATGGTATGTACAGAATGTACTACAAATTACTGTGCTAACATGCTAATTTGAACCAGGACCTCCGCTTCTTAGGTCAAACTGAGTTTGGTGTATATCAAGATAACTGCAAGGGTGTCCAACCAGACATCATCAGTAAGTATTATGGCATACATGGTCAGCCAATTATGTGCAGACAACACTGGTCTGGTGCTGGCCATCCCCCAGATGAAGAAGCTAGCAGAGATGAAGATGTCATCAATCAACAACAGCAGCAGAATGTGAATGAAGACGCAGTGTTTGTTCTGTCCTATCAATCCCCATTTACTAATCCTGAAGACGAGGCAGTGTTTTTTGGCATATTAAACAAAGCAATTGATCATCAGATCATCCTGGATGGGTTTGGACTTACACTGAATGAATGGGAGGGTCATGGTGGGCATTATCCAATCTTTGAGACAATCCAGTTGGGCCAACAGTGATCAAAGGAGCTGGAGGTATGCCTTGCAAATGAGATTTGGTACAAATGAGCCTGTCTGTGGTGCCAGGCACTAGTTTGTTTGACACATTTTGCAAGCCTCATGGTATCAGATGAGTAGTACATTTTGTATATAAAACTTGAAGCCTTTGCTGCAATGATCCATGTGCTAGGTGTTATGACTAAACCACTGAGGGCAGGAGGAACAAAGGCAGTCTGGACTGGAGTGTGTTGGGGGAACGTGACGGAACTGTCCCAATGAGTTCTACTACCATAAGGGCGCTCACGGCTTTCGAAGACAAGTTGGCGGAGAGGTCAGACCTCAAGGTGACCCCTAAGGGTGAGGGCAAGGGACGACCAGACAGGAGGTGGTTATGGTATCGTGGTTAATGGTCAAGTTAGAGATACAAGATAGTTGTGCTATGCTTATATACTAACATAGATGATGCACGGACCACAGGGATAGGGTATGAGTCATGGCTACTTTGGTAAGGAGTCCATGAGGAATGAAGAGGTCTATCTATAGAAGAGATGTGATACATTGATAGGCAGGCATACCATGAGGAGCATATGATGGCCGTGTAGGCCGAAGGAACATAAGGGGACATGTAGTAGATGTATAGGCTAAGACAGGGGCACAAGGTAGTGCCAAGGTGGAGGATAAGGGGACGCATGGGAGGGACGCATAAGCTATGAGATAGAGGAGTCCGCAGGGAGTACTGGGACGAGACGGGGAGAGGACTGGGATGCGGTAAGACACCAGTCTACTCGAGATGCGGGTTAGGCGTAAGAGTCATGCAGATAGGATCGCGAGGATCACGAGGGATACATGGTCACATGAGGATCACGTGGAGGTTCCTAGAGAGAAGGCTAGAGGGACTCAGAGGTAGCCGAGGACTAGGGGTAGGATGAGGGGATCTCCAAGATACGGGAGACGGGTGCCAGAGATAGCCGGGGCTGGTTAGCTAAGGGTTAGCTAAGGGTGGCCGGGTAGCGGAGGGCTAGTGGCGACAGGGACATGCTTGGAGGTAGCCAAGGGCTAGGATGGGGAACGGGTGTACCTACTGCAGTGGCTAAGAAAAGAGGGGTACTCTCCTGCAGGGTTGGCGAGGATACGTGGACGAGGGACGAGGACACATGATGAAGGAAAAAGGTTAGGGGGGTATGTGAGTTGTAACACTAGGACCTTTTCTAGTCACCCCATCATTCTACCAATGTGACTCCTCCCTCCTTACTGCTCTTTCGTTTAGCTCCAGTACATGTCCACTAGTATCAACCATTCCATGTTCTGTTGTGGAGGTGGTGGTGCATGCGAGTGTAAGGAGTTTCATTGACAGGCTGATGGAAAACCAATCTGTGATGAATGTGACCATGGTATCAGCAAGCACTGGGCCATTGCCTCTACTCAGCAAGCTGAACCTCCGCCACCTCCACCAGATCCATTATCATCACTATATACAGTGACAAGCAAAACCGTTACAATGTTTTGTACTTTTGTAATGTAAACAATGTAGTGCTTGAGTGTGTGGGAATATCGCTTAGGTATAGTGAGATCGTGGGAAGTGTAAACCCTTAGCTACAAAATGGTGCCTTGGTCATGTG
>JBBPLO010000595.1:0-17286 GCA_038089835.1 Retiboletus flavoniger | reverse complement strand
AAAAAATTAAGTAAAGTGTTCCAATTTCTTTAGCATTGGTAGAAAATAGCCAATTCAAATTCAAATTTAAATTTTCCTATTTGAAGTTTTTAATAATAAAAACAAACTAATTAAGCCCTTATTTTTCTAAAAATAGATTATATTTAATTTTAAATAAATGATTTAAAAAATTAAATATTTTTTTTGTTTATTACTTATAATAAAATATTTTTAAAAATTAAAAGAAGAATAATTAATAAAAATTAATTTTAATTATTTTTCTTATATTAAAATAAATTATGCAATAATAAAGATAAAATTAGGAAACTTTATTATATATTTTCGAAGATGTCAAATTAGATAAAACTAATAAAACTAAACTCATTATTACATTATTAAGATGAAAATAAATAAAGATAGTATTACAATTTCCACAGAAATGAAAGAAACAATTACTGGAATGTTATTAGGAGATGCTTGGTTAAATCAAACTGCTAAAAGTGCCAGTATAATATTTTGTCAATCTGATAAAGAATTTATAGATCATTTATACACTATTTTTTGTCCTTTAGTTAGAACTGGTCCTAAACTTAAAACACATACTAATAAAAAATATAATAATAAAACTTATTATGCTTATAGATTTGGTACTTTAACATTTCCATATTTTGCAGAAATCTATCCTCATTGGTATATTAAATTTAATGGAAAAAATAAAAAAATTATTCCTCAAAACATCCAAGATTTATTAACACCAAGATGTTTAGCCTACTGGATTATGTGTGATGGCCATTATGATAAAAGAGATGAAATAATTAGAATCAGTACCGATTCATTTTTACCTAGTGAAATTTTATTGTTACAATCTGTTTTTCAAGAAAATTTTGGAATAAAAACTAGATTGCATTCTAATGGATATAAAAATCAATATAGAATTTATATAAATAAATTAGAAGCTTTGAAAGTAAAAATTATTATAAAAGAATATTTAATCAATAGTATGCTTTATAAAATCGGAGAATAAAGCTAAAAAGTTCGTTTAATAGTTTAATCCCCTCTACTTAATTTATTTAAGGGTATTTCGCCTAGTCTGGTTTAAGGCGCTCGTCTTGAAAACGAGTACTCCTAAAGAGTCGTCGGTTCAAATCCGACAGTGCCCGTATTATGAGTAAGAAATAAATAAATAAATTAATTTATTTATTTATTTATAAAATTATTCTTATTCAATTTTAAAAGAGATATAAAATATTGTTAAAAACATATATAATAAGACAATTAAATATTAATTGTTTAATTTTTAGTAAGAATTTAATTTTGGTTCCGATTGAACGTTATTCAGTAGTTTTAAGACATGCAAATCGTTATTTCTGATAGTAAACTTAGGTTTATTCTAAGAAATAAGGTGTAGAGGTGAGTATAGTAAATAAGATACCCTATGAGTCTACCTAAATAGGAGATAATTAATCAGAAAAGAAAATAAAAAATAGTCTTACAAAATTTTATGAGTATTTTCGCTTTATATTAATTTAATATTAAAAATAAAATTTTATGAATTATATTAATATAATTACTACTAATATTTATTATTTGACTAATTATTTTTTATTTGACTAATTAAGCATATTAATAATTTTAAATAATACGTTAGGAGTAAATGATTAAGGTAAAATTAGCTGTTTTACTTTAAAAAGGAATTTTTCTGCTTTAGGATTCTATTTACTTTGATTATGATAGTTGGTAGTGGTAACGGCCTACCAAGTCCCCGATCAAAAGCCAAGTTTGATAGAACATATCGCCACATTGGGATTGAAATACCCCAAGTAATAAAAATTACCTGCAGTCAAGAATATTAGTCAATGCTCGCAAGAGTGAACTAGCTAACTGAAATCTTAAAATTCAAATTAAGATAAGGTAAGAGAAAATAATGATATTATCTTACTATTAGTGTCGTCTAAATTTGGTGCCAGAAGACTCGGTAAGACCTTAGACGCAAACGTTAATCGTCATAATCAGGCGTAAAGGGTGTGTAGGCGGCTTTAAAAAATACTAATTATAAGAATTTAATTAAATTCTTATAGCTAAATAAATTATATTCAAATTAAAGCTAGAATCTAAAAGAGGGTAAGCTAAACAACATAATTAATTGGGACTGACAACTTATAATAATGTGGAGTACTAAAGGTTAAAGCTATTTATCTACTTAAGATTGACGCTCAGAAACGAAGGGGAGAATAAGAAACTTAGATTAGAGACCTAATTATCTCTCTCAGTCAACGATGAATGGTAGTTATTAAAATATAAAATATAATTAGATATTATAGTTATTATAAAGATATTAGTGACGAGGTTAACACGATGACCATTCCGCCTTGTTAGTAAGACTGCAAAGTTGAAAACAAAAAAATTAGTCGGTCTTGAAGCAAACGAAGTGAAGCATGTTATTTAATACGATAATCCGCGTAAAATCTTACCAGTTCTTGTATATTCTTATTAATGTTTATTTAAATTGAATAAGTTATTGAAAAGCAATTTTCCATATCTGTTTATATTAAGTAATTTATTGTAAGATTACAGGTGTTGCATGGCTGTCGTCAGTCCGTGTCGTGAGAAGTTTGGTTAAATCCGTAAACGGACGAAATCCCTAGTATTAATTTATACATAATACATAATAGTGTTGATAAGATGCTAGTTGGGGCTAAGACAAGTCATTATGGCCCTCATGTACTGGGCTATAGACGTGCCACAAAATCTTTTACAAAGTGATGCAATTCTGTCCCTATATAAAATAGAAAGTAATATAACAGATGTACAAATAAGGAGTAAGGAGGAGCTAATCATTAAAGAAAGATAACTATTAAATTAGTTGAATTGTCATCTGAAACTCGGTGACATGAAAAAGGAATTTCGAGTAATCGTTGATCATTACGCAACGGTGAATTAAGCATTCAGGATGAACTAACCGTCTGTCGCTGGGAAGGAGCTTGATTTTAAGGAAGGTGTGCATTGTTCTTATTTTCTTATTCTCAATCTATTTGATAGAAACTATAAAATAACTTTTATATTAGTATACAAATAATAATTATAAGTACTTAAATACTTAATTAATTAGTACAAATTTCAATTTTAATTCATTTTTATAATAATTTTTAAATTGGAGTATTAGTTTAAGATTAGGTTAACCTTAATTGGTTAAATATTATATGCTTATTAACTATTTGATTATATTATTACTTAATAGTAACATATATAATAATATATAATCTGGTCTAATCTAAAAATATAAACGTGATTGTTAAGAAAAAACCGAACCCAACGAATTAAATTGAGTAACATCTCAAAAGTCATAGCAAGGTAGCCGTACTGGAAGGTGCTGCTGAAAAATAAAACGAAGAGTATATAACCCCTCCAATTTTTGTTTTATGGGTTTTTAAATGACTAAGTATATAAAATTATATAATAATTATGATTAACTAAATAACTATAAAAAGCTAAAATTTTTATAAGATTTAATCAATATATATTATATTATAAATTTTAGGGGGTTAGCTGAGTGGGTTAGCAGTAAATTTACACTTTACAGACAGAGTTTCGATTACTCTACTTCCTAATATTAAATTATTATAAGTTTTATAACTATTTATAATATTTTTGTAATTTATTCTAATTTATTCTAATTTTTTTAACAGTGGAGGATGATTTAAATTCTTGTCCCTGTTAGACACTATCACTTATAAATTAAAAATTAATCATTAATGAGAAATAATATCAATCTTAATCATTTAATTAGAACTTATAGAACTTCTTCGAAAGCTTCCTTAGAAATATCATATTTATTAGATAAAATTATTATTGGAAATCTTTTAGGAGATGGACATATAAGTTTAAGAAATACTTATTCAAATTCTAGATTTGAATTTACACAATCTATTAAAAATAGAATATATATTGATCATCTATATTCATTATTTAAAGATTATTGTGGTGCTAAACCAAGAATTAGAACTATAACTCTTAAATCTCAACCAGGTAAAGAATATAAAAGTATAGGATTTAAAACTTTATGTTTACCTTGTTTTAATATTTATAGAGAAATATTTTATAAATTCAATGGTATGAAATATAATAAAATAGTACCTAAAAATATAGGAAAATTATTAACTCCAATAGGATTAGCTTATTGGATAATGGATGATGGTTCAAAAATGAGTGGAGAGAAAGGGGTAATTTTATGTACAGAATCTGTTACTTTAGAAGAAAATTATTTGTTAGTAGAAATACTAAGAGATAATTATTATTTAAATTGCAATATACAAGAATCTTCTTCTAGAATTAGAATAAATATTAAAAAAGAATCTATGGATTATTTAATAAGTATAGTTAAACCTCATATGTTACCCCATTTCTATTACAAACTTGGTATTTAGAATATTAATTGATTTAGAAAATTAAAACTACAATTAATAATTTAAATTTTATTTTAATCCCCTCCCTATCCTAAAATTATTTAATTCTTTCTAAAATTCCTCTCTTATTAACTAACTTCTAATAAATTATAATAATTTATAATAATTTATAATAACTACTCCCTATATAAAAATTTTAATAACAAGTATGCCGTAATCAAAGGTAACCGGGTAAATCTTAGGCATTTATGCTATAGCACTTAAGAGTTCGAATCTCTTTACTTGTAATTTACACCCTCTGAAACATACTTTTAAAAATTAAATGTTTTGTAAAAAATGGAGCAAGAAGGTTTTTAGATCGGGGATAATATATATGACTTAAAAATAACCCTCCACAAAGACAAGAGTAATAAGAAGGAAGGGGTTTATTATAGTTTAAAAAGATATAAATAATATAACATTTATAAATGTTAATAATATTAAGGTAATATAGATTATTGTTAAATCTTTAATTAAAAAATATATTTGAAATTTTCTTCTTATTTGTATAAATTTATAAATTCTAGGGTATTTAGTTTCAATATTGAATTTATTAGTTAAATATTCTCCAAAATATAAAGCTATTAAAGAGTTTAATGATAAGAAAATAAATATTACGGCACATATATGAGTAAAGGCTAAGGTTTGAAAGAAATTTAAATTATTAATATAGGATATTATTGAATTAAAGAAATCAAAATCAATTATACTACTCCTTAAAGTTTCATCTATTTGATTAACAACTTCAGTTAAATCATTATTAATATCTTTTATATTATTATTAACTTCAATTATTTTATTTTCATCAATAGATTTATTTGTAATTAATTGACTCACTTTATTATTTAATATTTCAATTTTATTTTCATTATTTTCAAAGCTTTTTCTAATTATATTTTCCAATTTAGAGTTAGATTCATTATCTTTCATTAAATTATTAACTCTTTCTATTAATTGAGAGTTTTTTAATTTTTCTTCATCTAATTTATCTCTTAAAGTTTGGTTTGTTATAAGATTACTTACTGTATTAAACACTCCTAAACCTATTCCTACAAAGGTAAGATTTTTTAATATTTTTTGGTATATCTGATTTATATTTGAATTCATTGTTTGTTATTATATGTTTGGTTTAACAGGAATGGTTACCTTAATAACAAGTATTAACTTGATTTGTGATCATTTATGATCTCTTTTAGATATTTTATCTTAACGGAGGGGTGTTTTAAATTAATCCCAATCTTCTATTTTTATTTCATTTTTATTTTAAGTTTGAGAATTTTCAAAAGTTTTCATTTTTCTAAAAGGATTTTCAATATAGGGAGGAGCTTTAATATTAGGTAATTTAGAATTAGATGCTTTAGGAGTTTCATCTTTATTAGGAAAAATTTCATTAAGTTCTTCTAAATCATAATCAGTGATATTATCAGGAAAATATTGTTCATATTCTGTTTTATCTTTATCATTTAAAGCATCTGTAGGAGAATATCTGGATTTTCCTTTATAATTACTAATTATATCTTGAATATTTTTTCTATCTTCACTATTTAATGAATCATCATCACCTTTAAAAATATTTAAATCATAACCGGTTAAATAACTAATTGAGATTGTAATAAATTTATATATAAATGTACCAGCTACAAATGTTGTTGGAAAATTTTCAGGAATATTATCTTCAATTTTATCTATAACAGGTTGAACTATTTCATTTATGTTTAAATGAGGATTATAATAATATAAACCTATACCCGCTAAGATCATTAAAGGTAATATCCAATATGAATTAGAAGATGTTTGAATTGATTTATCTATAACTTTAATATCTTTTCTATATGTTAAGAAATCTATAGGTTCAGATATATCATCATCTTCATCATTATTAAACCATTTATTGTATAATACTTTAATATAGTTAATAATTTTATTAATGTAATTATTAATTTCATTCATAATATCGAAATCATAATAAATAATAGATAAATTAAATAAAGAGAATATAGTTATTATAACACTAGCTAATTTAATAAAGTATATCATATTATTAAATATATAGATTAAGGGTTTAACTAATATAGATATAAATTTATATTTCATTAATAATTTATATAATTTAGTATATGTATATTTGGCACCTAATTTAGAGAATATAGTTGCAAGAGTTTGTTTTAAAAATGTTTTGTAAAATTATTAATATTATTTTCAATTTTATTATTTTAAATAAAAGATATTTAATCTTTAGTATAAAGTATTAAATTTATAATTTACTTCTCTTTTATAAATTTAAAAGAGATATCTAGAATATAGATATTTTAATCTATTAATTAATAGATTTTGGTTTATACCATCTAACATTGGTTTATACCATCTAATTATAATAATTAAATATGAATAATAAATTACAAAACGTATTTAAATATCTTGCTGTCGCTAATTTCTCTATGGCTCTTTATAATTTATCTGTAAATAGAAGTACAAATATTGAATTAGGTAAAAGTTTAGAATTAGAAAGAGACAGAAATAATAAATTAAATGAAGAAATAAAAGATTTATCATATAAAATAAATGAAAGTGAAATGAATACAATTTTAGAAAATAATAAGATTACTGATAATAAAATTGAAGAAATTAGACAAAGCATTGATGATGTTATTAATGCTTCAAATATTAATAGTATAGAACCTAAATTAGAAAATTTGGATAATAAATTAAAAATATTTAATAAAGATTTAAATAATTTAATTACAAAAGTTGAAGAATATATTAACTCTAAAGAAAATTTAATAGATCTTGATATTTTTAAAGAAATTTATTCTTATATAGAAAATTTAAGTATTATACAAAACATTGCCTATATGAATATTTCAGCTTTAATTTTCATATTATTATCTTTAATGTCTATACTATCTATATTATTTGGAGAATATTTAATAATAAATTTTAATATTAAAGAAAAATATTCTAGAATTTATAAATTTATAGAAATAAGAAGAAAATTTCAAAAATAAAATATTATTATTGATAGTTTAATAATAATTATAATGATAATAATATTATTAATAGTTAATTTATATTTATTAATCAAATATTAATTTAAATCCCCCTCCTCTAATAAGATTTATTGTAATGGTAGAATATTACTTATCTATAGACATTTTTAATCAAAAAATACAATTAAAATCACTTAAATTAAATATTACACTCATACTAAAAAATATATTGGTTTTTAAAACTCTTAAGCTGGGTTTATTACGTAACTATAACCAATAAATAGCAAAAATAACAAAATCTTTTAATAGTCTTCCTACACACTTTTTTATAATAAAAATTTAAAAGTATCGATGACAATATTGTACAACATCAAATAATTATTTTAATAATTAATGAGTATTTTAAAGGGGTTATTAAGGATTACTAGCAAATTTATATAAAAGGAGGCTCCATAGCCAAAAGTCTACATATTGTTTATAATTAATAAAATTATTTTAATTTTATTAGGAATAAGGAAATTACGAGATGAGACAATCCTAAGGGAAACCTTTTTATTAAAACTTCCTGAAGTAAAACATTTCAATAAGGAAAGGAAAGGAAATCAACCGAGACTCCGAAAGTAATGGTGAGTGAAATCGGATTAGCCTAAATCTAACCTATAATAAAAAAATTATCACTATAACATAAAAGTAAACTTAATAAATTGATTTTTACTTATAGCTTGTATAATTAAAATTTAAAAATAAAGTTAGAAATATATGAATTAGTCAAATAAATTAATTAAATTTAATGTAGGAATATTGGCTAATAGTATAATTTACATAATTTAAATTATTATAACTAATAATGAAATATTTATTATTTGTAAGAAATAAATGCTTGATGGATATAGATAGATATGATTAATTATATTATTTATAAATATAACTAATACATAGTAATTACGATTACAACTAAGAAGGTGAATTTTAAATGAGACCTGTATTTTATACGTTAGATTTTTATTATTTAAGTACGATGAGAGTAAACTTGTCGGAATATAGGGGAACCATCCTCTAAGGCTAAGTATTTATAAATTTAGCGATAGTGAAAAGTACCGTAAGGGAAAAGTTGAAAAGAGTGTAGAATAATATTATTTGTAAAAAAAGAAAAAAAAAGATACAGATAATATTAGTTCTTATCGAACATTGTTCGAACGAATGTAAATAACACGCAGTGAAATAGATCATGAATTAGTAACTCTATAAGCAGTCAAAGTCATAAAATGAAAATTTGGAACGTGACAATGGCGTACCTTTTGCATAATGGGTCAGCAAGTTAATAGAAGTAGCAAGGTTTAAAGCCTAAGCGAAAGCGACTATATTAAGTATTTAAAACACAATATGGGTTAAGTTACTTGTATTAGACCCGAAGCCAGGTGATCTTTCCAAGAACAGATTAATAAAGGATCGAACGGGTGAATGTTGCATTATTCTCCGAAGATTTTTGGAAAGCGGTGAAATGCCAATCTGACCTGGTGATAGCTGGTTTTCTACGAAACATATTTTAGTATGACATCTACACAATATTTGTGGAGGTACAGCACGGTAATTCCATACAAATATTAATTAATTTTAATAGGAGTTTAATTTGCGGGGACTTAAAAATCTTACCAATGGAAATAAATCTCGGAATTACATAAATAGATGGTAGATATTCAGACTATTCATGATAAGTTGGATAGTCAAGACGGAAACAGCCGTGAACATTGATTAAGGTCCCGAATGATTATTAAGTGAAATAAAGGAAGTGACAAATTGAATGCAGTTGAAAAGTGAGCCTGGTAGTCGCTACTTATAATGAACGTGTATCAACGTATCAACCCTTAGATTGTTGCTCCGAAGATTTAACGGGTCTAAAATAATCAACCGATATCGTGTTAATTTTAAAGATAGATTTATATAAATCTATCTTTAAAATCTAGGTAGTAGAACATTCAGATAATTCAAAGAACATATTCCTCTAGGAAAGGAATACAAACCTAAAATTGACAGTGTTACATTGTTTATAAAATAGGAATCTGAAGAGATAATGCTGACATGAGTAACGTAAAAAGAAAGTTTAAACTTTCTCGCCGAATACGAAAGGGTTATTAGCTAAAGATTAAATCTACTAATGTTAATGCGGTCTCTAAGGTACAAAACCAGCGTTTTGACTGATGAGTATAGCTTTGAAAGTCCACATGGAGAATAGATTTACACATAGAATTTCGTTATAAGTAATTATAATGATAGAAGATTATCTTTAATAAATTTTAAGACAATTTATTAGATTTAATATTGAATTGTTCTTGTATTATATTAAGTGAATATTTAATAAGATTATAATATTTATTAATTAAACATTATAGTAAATTTTATACAAATTGGGCCAGGAAAAAGATGTTTTTGAATAACTTCGATTCTATTTTTTAATTTAGTCTTATAATTATATTATTTTAGAGTGAATATTCTAAATGCTTTATATCAAAAAATAATATAAATTGTATTTAAATAAGATCAAATTAGTCATTTTATTTTTATTAAATAAGTTAAATTTATATTTGTATAAGCAAAAATCCTAAATTAGTAGAAGTTAAATTATTATATATATAATTTAGTGAGAGCTAATTAATAAGTAATTTAATGATTTAGGCTAGTTTTATTTAAGTATAGTTTCTAAGCACAACCGTACCCTAAGCCGACACAGGTTCGTAGGTAGAGTATACTAAGGCGTAGAGCTAAAAGTTGTTAAGGAACTCGGCAAATTATCCTCATAAGTTCGACAAGAAGAGGAACCATGAATTTTAGTAAGTTAATAACTCCTATTAATTTAAATATATGGTGGCACAAAATCGGAAGCCCCGACTGTTTACTAAAAACACAACTATCTGCAATTATGAAAATAATAGTATAGGTAGTGAGATTTGCCCAATGCCATTTAAATAAGTAATAATAATGGGTAACTGTTTCTTTACAAAAAATTGGTTAATAGCGGTCTTAACTATGAGGATTAACAAAACCTACGGGTCCTCACTAAACTCGATGATATGCTGGAACCTCCTAAAGCTTTAAGTACTATTTTATTTTTATTAAAGAGTTAAAATCTTAAAGATATTACAATGGACAATCAGCAGGGAATATCTAAACTTAAACCTAAGTAATAAAATCGGAGAATGGAGACATCTATATTTAATTTAATTTAGTTTTATTTTTAATTTTTGATTTATTTTATTTATAAAAGTAGTAATAAATTTAAAATATTATATTATTAAAAATATTATATTATTAGATATGATATTATTTTTATTCATAGAGCTAAATTAGATCTCTTATTGGTTAAATAACATTAAATTATATAAAAAATTTGAACAAATTTAAAAATAATACAACTTATTTTTACTTTTTAGGTGGATTTATAGAAGGAGAAGGTTCAAATTCAGTATCTATTTCTGTTAATAGAAAATTCAAATATGGAGTTAATATACAACCGATCTTTAATGTGACTCAACATGTTAACGGATTAGAATTATTAAAATCATTAGGAGAATTATTTAATTGTGGTTCAATAGTATCTAAATCTGGAACACCTGATGTTAAAGTTTACACTGTTAAAGGTTATAAACAAATATTAGAACACATAATTCCTTTTTTAGATGTCTATGTTCAACCTTTTAGTTGTAAAAAAAAAGAGTATGCAGTATTTAAACAAATATGTATATTATCTTCTGAAGGAAAACAAAAAGATAAAGAATTATTAATTGAAATGGTGAAATTGGCTTATTCTTTTAAAGGGAAAGGAAAAGGTAGAAAAAGATAATTAAGTGAAGTATTAAAAATTATAAATTCTAAAACTACTTTAACATTCTTTAACTTCTAAAGAGTTTTCCATTAAAATACTTAAATAACGCATAAATTAATTAAATTTAGTTTTATCCCCTCCAATTAAGTAATAAAATAATTAAGTTACAAAACAATAATTAGATTTAGATTACAATAATTAGATTTAGATTACAATAAAGTTATGATTAGATTAGAATTAAGTTAGATAGCCCTCAGAGACTAGATAATTGAGCAAAAGATTAATTTTATGATAATTAATTTTCTGATGATATAGTCCAACTTTAATTGAAAGATTAAAGATAATTGCCTAAGGTAGCAAAATAAATTGGCCATTAAATGTGGTCCGGTATCAATAATTTAACGATGGCTTCACTGTCTCTACAACTTGCTCAGTGAAATTGAATTACCCGTGCAGATGCGGGTTACCTCAAAGAGGACGGGAAGACCCCATGCAGCTTTACTGTAGCTAGTTATCATATAAAAAGTTCTATAATCTCGGTTATACAGATAATAGGGAGTCGATTAGACATCTATGGAAAACCTTAGGTCTGAGGTGGAACTGGTATTTATCTTCTTATTTTTAAGATTTAAGAGGAAATAGGTGACTAGTTGGCAGTTTGACTGGGGCGGTCGTCTTTAATAGAGTAGCAAAGTACATCCAAATAGATTAAAAATTTAGATAATATTGACTATTTAATTAAATGGTAAATATTCTGACAAATAATTTTATATTGTTAATTATTATTAATAATAATTACTTTAAAATCAATTTTTATATTTCATTAATAAGGTATGCTAGACATTAAATGGAAGTTAATGAACCATGAAAGGTTCTGTAGGGTGCAATGACGGTAAGCATGCTTAACTGAAAGACTTAATAGTCGTACAGATACGTAAGTAGGGCATAGTGACCCCTTGCTATATTATGGAATAGACAGGGATCAATTGATAAAAGTTACGCTGGGGATAACAGCCTAATAGCCAGCGAGAGTACACATTGTCCTGGCTGTTTGGGACCTCGATGTCGACTTAATTTATCCTCCAGGGGTAAAATCTTGGAAGGGTTCGGCTGTTCGCCGATTAAAAAATTACATGAGTTGGGTTTAAAATTACTCATAACTAATAATGGCGTATATATTATATAAATAAAAATTTTATAAGAGGAATAAAATTTAAATTATTTTATCCGTTAGACACTATCAATGTTTAAAATTAATAATCGTTACAATAATGAAAAATAATATTTTACCAAAAAATCTTCATAATATCTTAATTGGATTAATGTTAGGTGATGGTCATATTTATAAATCTTCTCCAACTAGTAATAGTAGATTTGAAATGAGTTTCGGAAAAGATAGACAATTATTTGCTGATTCAATAGGCTATTTATTCAAAGAATATTCTAATACAGGAATTAAAAAAAGATATTATGAAAAAGGTATCTTTTTTTCTAAATTTAGTTATAGATTTAAAACTAGATCCTTACCTGTATTTAATTATTATCATGAACTTTTTCATATAAAAAAATAATGAAACTTGGAGATATAAAAAAGTAGTACCTTCTAATATTAAAGATTTAATGAATCCTATTGTTTTAGCTAATTTAATTATGACAGATGGAAATTTTGATGAATCAAGAAATAGAATTAGAATTTATACAAATAGTTATTCAAAAAAAGAAGTAGAAATATTAGCTGAATCTATTAAATCTAAATTAAATATTAATGTAGGTGTATTACATGATAGAAATAACCAATGGATATTAACAATTGGTAGTCTACAATTTGATAAATTAAGAAAATTGTTATTACCTCATTTCGAAACAAGTATGTTATATAGACTTGGAATCTAACATAAGAATTTTTATTACCTTTATTAGTTAATATAATAAGCCCCCTCCTTCTAAATAAGGAGGAAAACCGGAGAAATTG
The DNA here is from genome assembly GCA_038089835.1 of Retiboletus flavoniger. Lineage (NCBI taxonomy): Eukaryota > Fungi > Basidiomycota > Agaricomycetes > Boletales > Boletaceae > Retiboletus > Retiboletus flavoniger. The sequence goes on along the minus strand of JBBPLO010000595.1, from coordinate 4,086 downwards.
CAAGGAAGACTTAATTAAAGTTAATTTGCAGCCGAGCTTTATAAAGTGAACAGAATAAGTATATTTTGGTTTATAAAGAAGGTTCAACGACTAATAGGTGAGTATCACTAACAATAAGCCTGACACGAATTTCCGGCGTTAATATGATATATTAATGATGACATAGTCTGAACTATTTTGTGAAAAATAGAAATAAATGATAAAGAGCATTTATGATAACAGAATTGTTAATACGACGTGAGTCAGTATGGTCCCTATCCTTTTGAGGGATAAATAGTAAAACGGGGGAGACCTTCTAGTACGAAAGGACCAATAGGCTTTGTTTCTCTAGTGTACCAATTGTAATATTAAATAATTTGTATAACGAGTTCTTAATCAACTTGATCAAATTATAAAACTTTGCATAGTTGGGTAGCCACAAACATATTAGATAATTACTGAAAGTATATCAAGTTCGAATCTATCCCCTAGATACTATCAATGGTTTTATCTTTGTTAACTATCACGAGTGGTTATTATTACTTTCCTAATTATAATCATTTCTTGTAATCGGTATAAAATATATATACTACAATTTTATACTATAGTTCTCTATATTGATAGAAAGTATTTAAATATATATTATGTATATTACGTATATTTTACAATATGAGTTACAAATTATTGTAATAATACACAAAGAAATTAAAAATCCATAAATAAAGAAATAGTTCATTTCTTAGATAGGATGCAAATGAATTGATTGTAAAATCGTAAGTTTAGCATTACTAATTTTTAAAAAAGACTTGATGTTTTAGGTTGTCAAAATTAAATATAAATAAAAACACAAAAATAATAATATTTCTAATAAGTAAGTAAGTAAATATTTATTTTATTACTTTTTAAATGTAAAACTATTTTATAATAGTTATTATTTAGTTATATAATAAATTAAGACTAATTAGTCTTAATATTTTATATAGAAAGGTACAATTCCTTTATTCTTCGATTTTATTAAAACAGAATTTTATTTAAAAATATATACAATAAAATTAAAAATTTTAATAAGAGAATTGATTAAGATAAATCTTAGTAGTACTTAAATTATGTATAAATTTATTTGTATATAAATACTGTATTTATATACAAAAATTACTTGTAAGGTATTGAACTCAGTGTTTATATCATAAACTAAAATTATATATTAATACTGTAAAATTAAACTAAGACTGATTGATTTAAAAATTTTTAAAATACAAACAATGTTACAAAACATATCAATTTTTAATACTTTATATAATGATGCACCTCAACCTTGGCAAATTGGATTCCAAGATTCTGCTTCACCAGCCTTTACAGGTATTATTGATTTACATAATTCTATTTTCTTTTATTTAATTGTTATTTGTGTAGGAGTTTTCTGGGCTTTAGGTTCTATTGTTTACTTCTATAGTTATAATAATTCTCCTATTGTTCATAAATATCTTAATCATGGAACCTTAATTGAATTAATCTGGACTATAACACCAGCTTTAATTTTAACAGTGATAGCCTTCCCTAGTTTTAGGTTATTATATTTATTAGATGAAGTAACTTCACCAACTATAACAATTAAAGTGGTAGGTCATCAATGGTATTGGTCATACGAATATAGTGATTATGTAACAGAAAGTGGACAATCTATTGAATTTGATTCTTATATGATCCCAGAATCAGATTTAGAATTAGGTCAATTTAGATTATTAGATGTGGATAATAAAATGATTATACCTGTAGATTGCCACATAAGATTAATTGTTACAGGTGCAGATGTAATCCATAGTTTTGCTGTACCATCATTAGGACTAAAAATTGATGCTACACCAGGAAGATTAAATCAATGTTCTATCTTAGCTGAAAGAACAGGAACTTTCTACGGTCAATGTTCAGAAATTTGTGGTACATGGCATGGATTTATGCCTATAGCAGTAGAAGCAGTTTCAGTACAAGATTACTTAGCTTGGGTAGATTCAATGTAATGAAGATAATTAATTAATTTATTTTTGGTTTTTTAATTTAATTAGAATAATAGAAATTTGCTCCCCTCCTGTGTCTACCATCTGTTTATAAGATACTAAATTAATTTCAATCTAATATAAGTTACTTAATTAGAGTAGAAATTTATAATTTGTCTAATATATATATTATATGATAATATAAGTTATATTTGTATTTTATTATTAAATTAAGTATACTTTTTTTTGTATATTAAATTTAATATGCTTTAATGAAATCCTATGAAACTAATAATAATTTAATAACATGAAAATAATATTAATTAATAAATAAATTAATAATTATTTTTTTTTTTTTACTAATATAACTTATATAATATTATACATTATTAATTTTTATAATTTATTTTTATTTTAAAAGAGATTTATAATTTATATATTTTCATGTATTTTGGGTTTTTAATTTAATTAAAAGAATTAAAGGGGGAATCTGATAATTGGTAATCAACTGTACTTGCACTACTGTAATGATAGTTCGAGTCTATCTTTCTCCATACTATACAAATATATACTAAATATTTATAAGCTTCGGTTGCTTAAGGGTTAAAGCGTTCGACTGAAGATCGAAAGACAGTGGTTCGACTCCATTCCGAGGCATTTTTAATTCGATAGTAATTAATATTTATATATAGCCTGAATAGTTTAATTGGTAAAATTACTTACTTGTAATAAGTCGTTGGCGGTTCAAGTCCACCTTTAGGCATATTATATAAAAATATTAGAGTATATAAAGAAAATAAAAAATTTAATTATTAAATATATTAATGTTTTGTTTATGAGTTATAGTATAATTGGCAAAACGTCTTCCTTTGGCGAAGAATTTCCTCGTTCGAATCGGGGTAACTCAAGTTAAAGTTATGATCTTAGATTTTTATTTCTTTCTAGTTACAATTTTTTTGTTTTTAGAAATAATTAATAATACTAATTCAATATTATAAATAAGCTTATTATTCTGATAGTTTATTTTAATATCTTATAAAATATTTCTTTCTTAAGTTGAAAGTATATAGATTGGAAGTATAACTCAAAAGGTAGAGTGTTTTACTTTTAATGAAACGGTTAAGAGTTCGAATCTCTTTACTTCCTTTATATCAATAATTCTTTTTTGTGAATATACTTTATACTTCTGAAGTACATTAATTTAATTAGTTAAAGAGCATAGTATAATCGGTAATATAGTGATCTCCAAAATCGTTGTTAGGTGTTCGAGTCGCCTTGCTCTTGAGAATTAATATTTAAGTGTAAAACTAAAAAGGGTCCTTAGCTTAAATAGGTAGAGTTTCTAATTGTCGCTTAGTAAGGTACCAGTTCGAATCTGGTAGGACTCGAAATAAATAAAATTAAACTAAACAATATAATATATTAATTATTAATAATTGTTATATTACTAATTAAAAGAGTAATATTGTTTAAATTATAATATACGTCAGACACTATCTTTAAATTTTTATAATTTATAATACTTATGTTAGCTGCAGCAAAATTTATCGGTGCAGGATTAGCTTGCTCAGGTTTAATTGGTGCCGGATTAGGTATCGGACAAATCTTTGCTTCATTAATCGCTTCTACTGCTAGAAACCCTCAATTAAGAGGTCAATTATTCGGTTACGCAATTTTAGGATTCGCCTTAGCCGAAGCTACAGGATTATTCTCATTAATGATTGCTTTCTTATTATTATACTCATAATTTAATTTTAATTAAATATTAATTCTAATTAATATTTAATTAATTGATTAAATTAAAATTTTATCTCCCCTCCTTAAAAATAAATAAAATTTAATAAAAAAAAAATTAAAATTTAAAAGAGTGCTATAAATTTAAAATCTAACGAGTATAGTTAAGTTGGTATAACCTCTACCTTCCAAGTAGATGTGATCAGTTCAAATCTGATTACTCGTAGAAAACTTTTTTGTTTTTGTTTTTCATAAATCTTAGGCATTTATGCTATAGCACTTAAGAGTTCGAATCTCTTTACTTGTAATTTACAATAAGTTATTCAAATTCAGGAGGGGATTTTAAATTATTATTTAGTTAATAATGTAATCATTGTTA
>JBBPLO010000594.1:2580-17305 GCA_038089835.1 Retiboletus flavoniger | reverse complement strand
TATGCAACAAACCACTCCCTCTGCGAAAGATCGATTTCGCACAGCAACTTGGAATAAGCCGTGGATACAACCCATGTGGTATAGATGATACAACCGGTGTTGCATGGTCGGGAAAAACCCACCTGATGGTACCATCAGCAAATTGGAGGCGAAAAGAATAGCAGATGGTACCAACAAGCACGCTGCGTGCTGCTGCGGACGCATCGAATAATCAGGCCTTCAGGAGTGAATGTGTGGAGTGTGCCCGAGGCTGGTGAGCGCGTGGATATCTCTCTATCTTCCGCTCTGGACTGCACCGTGTAACCATTGAATCTGGATAAACATATGTCTAGAACATCGCCCTGGGAGACGGACCGCAAATATCGCGGGGCGTGACGATTGAACGAGCGTACAGTACTAGTCAAGCTAGCTCCTTGGATGACAGTGGAGATAGTACGGAATGGAAATGGACCTGCATCTTCGATGTAGACGAGAAGGGACCTTGTGGTGTTCGTTATCGCCATTTGAATCTACCCATCGATACTGGAAGACATGCGAAACTTTTAAGTTGGCACCCCCGCTTGAGAAGAGGGTTATTTTTATGTGGCTTGGACGTTACAAAGACTCTTCCGAGATCATAAATTGTGACATTGTTTTAACTATCCTAAGCAACGACTGTCCAACGAATATGTCACCATTATAAGTTCAATGGCTTCTTGAGCCCCCCCAGAATCTGGTTCTGTATCACGATTAACAGCGCATACAACGTTTCGATGCGCTATTATCGGATGGCCGTCAGTCCATCCGATCCTCAAAAACTTATACAGCTAAAGCTTACCGGGATTGGAACACTCCTCTCGCGTGCCATCCTTACGACTTCTCCGAAAATGGGCTCGACCTCGATGGGACTCGCATTTCTATAGTCAACAAGCATGCTGGGAGTGTTCTTTGCCTCGGGACTGCTGTGTACAGCAGCCGTCCATGAGATCGTTTCCGAAGCCACGCGAGACGGTAGACCATCCTCTTCATCTGGCCAACCCATCGCACGACCTTGTCGGAGGATATCAGAATGGAGGCTTACAAGGACGCGATCATCCCGAACTGACCTAATGTAACCATCTCCTCCAAAATCGATTGCAGCACGGGTAGCGTTTCTTCTCGCACGAACCGCTCCGTGATCGGTGCTACATACGGTGTATAGGAGTACACTTGCCCTTCATCTGTACCCGGCGGCGGCCGAAACATCGCCGCCAGAGGTGAATTTGTAAGTGTCGTGAAGGACGAAAAGACGATATTCCAGAACGTTTTTGCGAACTTGTGGCGTTGGATTTCAGGTACGATAGTCAACTCAGTACCCCCCGCTTCTAACATATCGCCAAAACCGTGCAGGATTACAGATTCCTCTTCCGTGTTAGATGTCGTCAAATGATCCCCATGCCTATACATCCCGATTGTCACTCTATCCTGTTACAATAAAACCGAGCACGTGAATCAAGTGAAACCGAACGAGTTACAGTGTAATTCAGAATCCAAGAGAAGGTGCTCACAAAGTGATTGTGCGACACTTGGTTCTTACCTTCAAGGTTTATTCCGATCCACACGACAGTGCTTATGATCTTGGGATCTCCTTGGGCAAGCGCCTTTATGCGATCGTACAAGTCCCGCTCGAGGCCAAGGCCATTCTGCAATAGCACGTATGTTGGCTGAGTATACTTATCGGTATAGGGCGTTGACAAGAGCGCATCAAGCACAGACGGTGTCTTGATGATTTCTGGTATGGCTTTTGTAGTGACCACAACATAAGAGTATTGCGTATCTGCAGCCTCTCTAACTGATTTGACCACTGCCGAATGTATGGTGATGAATCGATCTGCACGGATGGAAGGAATGACACTGGGTCCACGTACATCGATCTGGTCGCCATGCTGGGGTGTTGCTGTATTTCTTACTTTGGATGTCTATCCCGTTTTCTGGTTATGTTATCGAATAACATTGTTGATCGCCCCATCAGATAATCGGCCAAATTGTCCACCGAGCTTGACTCACCCTGAATGGCATCATAGTTGCTCCTAGCCACGACGGTCACACGTGCCAGACCGCTACGTTTGAGGATGTAAGAGTCTAACACCACAGAATGAGTCGAGGATCTGATTGGAATTGGAAATCTATTCGCACAGATGGAGCCTACCGCACCGCATCCTACGACAAGAACATCCTTTACGGATGTGGACATAACCGCAGTGGTGGTTATACAGTTATATGAGTCTACGATAAGGGCGCATGCGTCAAGTTGGACGAGTTGATCAAAAAAACCAGATCACTTACTGTGAACACTGACTCGGACCAGACCCGGCCGCGATGCTCAGAAGGAATCGGATGCAGATCAGGATCGACTCTTTTGGCCATGGTGAGCTATATAAATTATTAGGCTTATCTGGTAGTTCAATCCGACAGTGCAAACTTGCCTGCGGCCCCGGATTCAGACCGGCCCGCCTGTTTTGTTCAGCTTCAGTTCTCCGCGGGCCGCATCGGTTGCAAGTTAACCCCCATACAGTAAGTGCAGAATCATCTCACTTCTATGTAAGCGTCGTGCCAGCGTGCTATCATGGCTGCGGCTGGCAAAAGTGATTTGAACCAGCGACGTCCGGAAGCTCGTCAGGCACCAACAAGTACGTAAGTGTCAAAAAAAAGAGCTGGTACCCTCGGAGTATATGATGGACACAAGTACATGTATCCTAGAGATATGGTGAAGAGTTGTAGAGTACAAGCGAATACGTGTGCGATAAGTCATCCCGCACAGATCGACGATCGGCTACTACTCAGGTAGCATGATGCGCCACTCCCGGGAGTCGTCGAAGGTCGGCACATTATTGGACCTCGTAGGAACAGTAATCAATGGCTATCCTATTCCCCTTCCCATGATCAATCTGCGCTCCGCTATCCGCACACATGATCTGGCCACTGCACACTTGCCAGTGGCAACAGAGTCACTGAAGCACCGCATCAATCAAACTCCAAATCTATTATCCCGAGTCACATGTAAAGTATGAAACTTTGAACAATTCTGGATCGACCGCTATGCATGAAGTGCCCACATGGGACACCTTAGAGAAGGTAGTGAAACCGAGATCTTCTCATGATGGCGTCCGATCATCGATTATCGTCATCGGAGCTGGTGAAGTGAGCCGTCGTTCGCCACGGTTGTCCGCTCACCCGGACAACCGCACGTCAAACACCGGAGCAAACTGTCAAGAGACACGGGCTTTGCGCGCGGCGAACCGGGACATCAGAATTGTCTAACTACAGCTGGATTCAAAACGTTAGACCATGCTCCACTTAGGTTTTTGTTTACCTTAGTTGATGTGACAAATAAAGCTTCCAGACTGAGCAATGCGGTGCGTTTGGAGTGATCGCTTCATCCCAGGTCATGGTGTCTGAGAATCGATGACATATCTCTCGTGCAGCGAAAGAGCAGGTCGTGACAATGTCAGCCCACATGAAGACAGGTCATGGCGAAGGTGTTGAATATCTTACAAGTCCATCATTACATTACGCATACGCCATGGTATGATGCGAGTCCGTGAGGAGCCCTGAATCAGGTAGGGTCAAACATGAGGCATTTACACTGGTCGTCTCGGTCGCGCGCTGTCTGTCAGATACTTTTGAGAAGCGGCGAGTCAGTGCAAGGAGGATGAATCTGGGGTCAGATTGAACCTGACAGCGCTCGCTGCAGTAAACAAGCGGCATTACGAGAGTGGGTTGATTTATTATGTGTAGCATACTCCAAACGCGGCGGAATATTATTGACCTACGTGATTTCAAAGGTTATCCAAGTTGCTTTGACGAGCGCAACCACCTTCCAGCAACCCAATTTCAATGAGCGTCCGATGGCGTCAGCCCTTGCAGAGTTCCATGAACGAAGCAGGGATACACCGGGGTTTGAAGTATGTCATCCCCTGCAAACACGATTACATTACCAAACGTATGTATGTAGCGTAGCAAACCTCCGAGTCGGGAATCTATACAGAATCGAGAACAAGGAAACATAGACTGTGGTACGTGAACCTATCTACCGTCGCAAGGAAAAAAAAACTCCAAGGAATCCATATGCACAGGGGACTTTTGAACAGGCAAACCGTGGATCAGACGTGTCAATGCTTGACAAGATGGTTAAGGACACAAAGGCATGCCCGGACGTCGGTGGGGAACACGTAAAGTGAATATGGAAAAAGGGAAGCCTCGAAGCTTGGTGAGCATGTAGTTCCAGTAACGGTGGTCGCGTATTCTGCACACGTATGCTCACGCTTTCTTCACCCGCGTGCTCGCGCCTTCTTCTCCCGATATTCCACACTAGCGTACCAAGCACCACCAACTAGTGTGAGCAAGATACCCAATGTGTTCATCGCCGATATCGACAAATTAAAGATAACCACCGCAAGAATGATAGATAAAACCTGCTTGACGTTTGCTATCCGTGACTTGTCAACATGCTATCTAATCTCCAGGTCATCGTCTCGTACCTGCGACGGTCATGCTCAGTGGACCGGCTTTCTTGTTTGCCGTAAAGCTAACGATATTGAGACCAAATGCGATTACTCCGTTAAGCCCCAATGCAACAGCGGTCCAGGGCGTCAACTCTTTGGTGCTCCAATGCCTCACTTGCTCCAATTCACCGCTCATGTATGATAATATCACACACTGAATGAATGCCAGGGGGGCCATACGTGTCAAGAGATCGAGGGGGTGTAACTGAAGGCGAGGTGGAACCAGGTAGCGGAACGTTGATGGAGCTTGAGAAGATGGGGATGACTGAAGAATGCTGGTATAGATTGTTTTAACCGCAGCTAGCAGTGTCCCCAGCAAGGTTAGAAGGAACCCGTAAGTGGTAAAATAATAGTCGCCGTAAGTTCTATGACAAAAAGTTATCAGATAGGTTTGTCAATGAGCCTTATTAATGACGCACGCAAAGCCCACGCCAGCGGTGACGGGAACCAGAGAAGCGATCTTATGCCTACTGCTCCGAGTACCGAATAGAAACATCGAAAGGAGGACAGTGAATATCGGGGTGGATGCTCGGACAACCTGATGGAACTATAGAATACAGGTCTAATGTCAAAAGAAGGGACAAAAAGCCATCATTCATAGGACTCACGGGGATGGTAACTAGTTGCAGGGATAGGTTGCTGACTGCGATGTTAATGGTGTATAACAAGCTGAATGCAAGCAATGCCATGTTGTCTGCGTCGGTCAATTTTTTGGGCACATACACTCCGAGACGTAGAAGGGTGAAACCACCAATGGACCCGCAGAGGGCATGCAAGGCAGTGAGGGCGTATCCATACGGGAAATGGATGAGCACTGCCTTGTTATACAAAGTAAGCCCCAGGTTGAAGCAGAAGTAGAGGACGAGCCAGAAAGGTTGTGAATGGAAAACCGAGGGTGATTCAGTGCGGAAGTCTTTATCGTTAGCGTCGACTCTATGAGCCGTCGTGGGGCGGGTATGAGACGGTGAGGATAACTCCCAAGGAAATGAATAAGAGATCGCGTTGATGAAGCGAGTATGGCTAGGGAAAGACTCGTCTCGGACGATCTGTGTATCTTTGCTGTCCTCAAGTTTTGAGGATACTGGAGACAAAAGATCCGAGTGTGAGGAAGTAGTGATGCCATAGTCAAAGTACACTCGACGAGAACTCTTTTTCTCCGTGGCGGACTGCGGGTGAAGATCTGCATTTAGCCTAGGCTGATCATTGTAGAGTGAGTGTCGATCCGATGCAGGGGAGACAGGTGAATCTTTGCCGGAAGAGTCACTATCTGAGTCAAAGGAACCATCGGGTCGATGTCCGTTCTCGTGCGGAAGGGTGGAGAACTGGTCTGGTTTGATATGAGAACCAGTTCGAACGGATGTCGAGGAGAGTGAACCGGCGTGGGGAGAGGCTGGGGACGGAGGCTCGCTAGTCGACGGTGACATTGAACTAGAGGGATGGAGCGAAGCCTGGTTATGCCTGTAAGAGGCCATGATTTGTATTTCAAGAGAGGGTGGACACGCGCATCAAATGCGGACGAATAAGTGAATCGACCAGAAGCAAGTCTACATATTGGAGCCGGCGTTGACGACAACAAACCGAATATTTTGCTTTCACACGCGGGATGCTAACCCGATTTGGATCGGCCAATCTGCATTTTTAAGGCTTCCGACGGACCGCTAAGGACTTTTACTTGCATAATTCTGTTCGCACTGGATTCAGTATAATACAGCGCACTTGGTGGTTCGAAATCGGAGATAAGTATCGTAATCGGGGATATTACGGAACAAATAGTTGAATGCCGAGGCAATTCGCAGTATCGTAAATAGTGTCATTTTCCGTTCTTCAAGTTCTGTAAGTACTTGACGACGTGTGTGAGCAAAATTACAACAAACAAACTTCCTTGGGCAACCCAACTGTACCTTGCATTAGGGAGTAACTCAAATGGCGAGACGTAATGAAATCATGTGAGAAGGATTGACGGCAAACTGCTACAAATTGATAAGGTCGCTACGTAATATATATGTCTCGATTTGCTGCTTGCTAGTATTAGGAAATGTCGAATCCCGCATGATCATATATACTGGCAACACGCTAGTCGAGACAGCTTGAGGGGCCTGCCGCCCAGGTAACATATGTTATTTCATCAGTGCCTATGACAGTGAATCGGATAGTGCCTGGATTCTTGCCTGGGTTGGAACTATTTTAGCTATGCCAGGGGTAACAAGTACACATCGAGCAGTAATCTCGGTACCATCCGTTTTGGTCTTCACCTCGGCTTAGCACCTCAGGATCTTGTTTCAAGAAGCGGAAGCTTCGAGTGTCAGCTCGACGTCTTCCAGAAACGAACCATCGGATTTCGAGACTATTACCCCAGAAGGTAAGTATGTACGGCCAAGTGCGGTGTCGGGCACTGCGACTGCACGTCGCACTCCAGGCGAGATCCTGTGCAGGTGGCGTTAACTTCACTACTGAGCGAACCTGAGTGCGAAACTTCCAAGCTCAGCTGACTTCTGTGCGTGGCTTGCCATAACGCAACCAGAAAGTTAGAACTCTTCGGAGGGTGCACTGATGAGGGCTGAAAGATCTACCGACTTGGTTCGCTGCGTATCTCACGCTGCTTTGACGGATACGGCAAACAGCCAATAATCTACATAAGTACACTAGCACTACTTATTAGTACGCTCTAGCATGATTCCGTCTAACAGTTAAACAAATCTACAACCTAGTCTTGGATCCATTCAAGTTATGATAACGCGCTAATGACAGCTTGAAATCTCAGATCTCAGCTGTCACCCTACGGATGAATATCCTGACTACGGAGGCTGGACCTCGGCGCATTTCGCGGTTGGTCGGTTGTGTCAATTGATATTGGGATAAAATGTCACCTGTACCTGTATCTTGCAAGCAAGATGAAACGGCTTGCTGATGCTGACTATAATTAGATACTGTACATGTTCCTTGCAACATCAATTTGATAGCAGATTCGCCACAGCAAGGGGGGTCGCGAACTAGAGGCGAGCCGAGAACCTGACAAAGGGTTGCCCTTCGGAACCCAGAATTTGACCGGTGGCGCACAACATGTTTTCGACCTGGGCGAAAGTTTCCCTCCGTCCATGTCAGCAAGGTATACCTTAGTTAGCAGTCCCACCCCTATGTTCTGACACCACACCAGAAAGTCGCTTCGGTCGTCGTGTCGGAAATCGGTACAGACTTGAAGCTTGATTGCGGTTGTGTTGCTTGTTGTCGTCTTGTCAACGAATAGGCGTAAAAAGGCAGGTCGACATAAACAGAATTGAAACGCGCCAGTAAGCCATTTGCCAACTAAAATATGGTTCGGAAGAAGCGACGAAACCCACTGCTACCGTAGCAGGAATGCTGTTACTATCCTTTAGGCAGACCAAGGTACATTGTTCCTACTTATTTTTCGTTGTTTCCGCAGGCTTTTCGGCCCTTTGCAGCTGTGGGCAGTGGCGTGGGAATTTTAAGGCTCCCATGGGGCAAGTGGCGCGTATCTTTCTCCAGTACCCGTTCGTTCTCGCAGTGGGGAACCCAATGCCCTCCTCGACGTGTCTAGCAACACCAGGGCCCAGCAACGTTACTCAAGGCTCAAAACGCACCATGTCAGACGCGGAATCTGCACCTCAAGACCCAAAGAAAGCGCGCAGGAACTCATCAACCGAGCCCAGCACCACACGCGATTCTAATCGTGATACGAGGCGCCGGAGGAAGAGGAAAAAGAAGGCACCCATAGTGGGCGTAGGGACTACCAAGAATGAGCTTACACAAAGTCGAACGGATGGACGCTTGCGCGCTCCATTGTCAGCGCGGAACGAGATCATCAGATTTACTTCGGCTGACTTACCAGCCAGCGTAGTTCCTGCCGCAAACGATTCTTCGCAAGCGTCATCATCAAAGTTTCTCGATAAAAGTCGAGAAAGCTCCTCTCATACTCTAGACGATATTCAAAGCGAAGCCATGCCATCTACTCTGGTACGCACAACGAAGTCACTCATTCGCCATAATGCCTATCCTCCAAACAGAGAGTCAAGAAGCGTGCTGTTCCAGCGAGCAGTCTGCCCGAGGCTTCCTGTGGTTCACTGGAGGATAGAGTGGCCCAACTCGAAGCAGAGCTCAGATCCAAGAACGATGTCAGTAATAATCTCTCGCTGTATTCCATGAACAGTCTTTCGATTCTTTTTCAGTTGATCACAACCCATCAAGCACTCCTGAACCACGTTCAGCAGGCTGTCACCTGTCAGGTCTGTTTGGATCTGATGTATAAACCCTATGCGCTCGCTCCCTGTGGCCACCTCGCCTGTCATAGTTGCCTTGTCAATTGGTTCACAGCCCCTCCACCTGACAACCGACAGGCCCCTCCAGCCATCGTGCGCAGGAAAACGTGTCCGCACTGTCGTGCCGTTGTACGCGAGCGTCCCGTCGAAGTATGGGGTGTAAAAGGCATTGCACAAGCAATGGGCAAGAGTGGCCTCCTGCCGAACCAGTTACCCGTTCCCGTCGAGGCCTGTGAAAGTTTGGATGTAAACACCGATCCCTGGAAAGATATCTTTTCGAAGCCGGGTGCTACTGGTCATCGTGGATTCCCATGGTTTTTCCCAGATGTCGGCATCGAGGACGATGACATTCATGGTGCAGATATCGCCTCACGTGGCGAGGACGTTGGGATGCTTGATATGGAAGATGGTGGGATCTACCGCTGCCTCGATTGTATGCACGAGATATGGGATGGAGTATGCAGCAGCTGTGGACGCGTCTATCCGGGGCACAGACCCGAAGGAGACGATGAAGATGACGAGGGGGACCCGGTGGGGTGGCTGGAGGACCAAATGGGTGCTGAGGAGGTCGACGTGGCGGATGATCCTGGTTGGATGGGCCTGGAGGACGGCGAGGCGGATGACGGTGGCGACATCGACGACTGGGGTCCCTTCCCTTGGCGACGTCAGTTCCATATGTTCGGAGGACCCTGGGGTTTCCTCGGCACTATCCATGTCGACGAAGACGAGGAGGAAGACGAAGACGACGTTCATGGACGAGTGGACGTTCTTCGGGTATCCGATGATGGCGAAGACAGCGATGACGGCGGCTATGAGAGCAGCTTCATTGACGACGACGAGGGAGGTGGAATTGCCGACCTTGTGGACGGGCCTCGCATCTATGAAGTTTGCGACGACGACGAAGTTTTCCGTCCCAGCCGACGTCCTCGTAGTCGCCGTATTGTCGACTTGGTTTCCGACGAACATGAGGAAGACGAGCATGAGGAGTCTGGTGTCCCTGAGCGTGGATGCGCTGCGCGTAGTCATTCACCCACTGTTGTCTCGTCGGATGAGGAAGCTGATGAAGTCGAAGATGACATGGTCTGTTCATGGCAGCGTTCGCTCAGCGGACTTCAGGGACGGGGTCGTAGAACCGTCGAGTCTGACGACTCGGACGCATATTGGAGTGACGCGTAGATACATACGACACGACTAGGTCATACGATTGTTGCATAGAGCCAGAATATCTCACCTAATTCGGGGTCCATATAATTATCCCTAGCTAGTAGGCAATCCACAACACTCGTAGCTCCACTCGCTCCGGAGTAGATGTGGACTCGTACCCCGAGCGAGCGTCCGGTTGGCTGGTTGGTGCATTGACGATACCTGTGTTGGCCCACCTGCCTCGCTTCCGCAACGTGTATCACTCTTCACACCGCACACTTGTGCCCGTGCCGTGCAATGTGTCCGAACGCTGCCATGCATAAGGGTACGCGTGCCGCCCTCTTCAACTGCTTCATACAAGTGCTCACGTCTGTCCCATTCCCTCCTCAAATATTTGCTAGACCCGACACCAGAACTCGATTGCGTAGCCTCTGCGCCAATCGCACCGACCATTTCCTCCTGTTTTATTCATGCGCACCAAGACCAACAGCAGAGTCTCGCGACATCCATCTGCTAGCACAAGTCCAAGAGCACCACGCTCTGACGCAATTCAGTGGATCTTTTCATCAAATCTACCTCACCGCAGGAGCTCAGCAGCACTCAGTGTCGATCTCAACCGACGAAACTTTTTCGGCATGAGCGAGGTATTCGGTGTCCTTTTGAACGTACGCTTGTGCTGCGTTGTTTATTTCGTGAAACCTGATTGGTCCGTCCATGACTCATCCAGCCCTCCGATACAGCACGCTCGCTAACGGAATCCCAGCGTTTACTCGAGGAAGCGCGTAAAGAGATCACCGAGCGTCGCGAGCCTCCGCGACCGCGCATTAAGCACGCGGTTACACGTCTGCCCGGCTTTTTACCTCGGGAAGCTGAACTACGGGTTCTTGATCGCGCCCTGGAAGGCGAGCCGTCGTTTACAGTGCTTTTTGGTGCCAGTGCCGTGGGCAAGGTATGCTTTTCTTCCCGACGTCTTCGTTTCTGTGCGGAGAACTCATCAGGTTTCATTCCTGCGCATGTAGACTGCTCTTCTCCGTGAAGTTCTTTCACATCACAAGTTCCATGTTCTCCACTTCGATCTCCGGATTCCTGGCTTCGCGGATGTTAGCAGTCTCTATATGAGCCTCAGCCAACAGATGGAACAGTACTTCGAAGACGTTTCGACGAACATGCCTGGATTCGAGGAGTTTCGGAGAGAAGCCTGCGCATTCAAGGTAGGCATTTCGGTCTATAGAAAACAGAAATGAGTCAGGCAGGGGTACTGATTGAGTTGCACTTCGATAGCATGACCGCCTTGATGTGGAACGAAGGCTGTCCGAAGCATCAGTAGGCAGCGTCGGATCACAAGTGCGCACAAGTGACATCGCCCGGCTCATGGAACTGTTTCAAGTAAGGCTGTCACTTCTTTTCCTATGACGGTACCGACGAGTTTGCAGTATTCCCTTGTGAAATACGCCGGATTTGAGCCCCCAGAAGATGTCAACGAGCTCGGCCACCAAGGGCGGAAGGAATCAGATATATCATCGGAACGAACTCACGTCAACAATTCGCCCCTTCTCCACAGGAGCCGGTGGTTTTTCAAGCGTGCTAAGAGAGGGAGCGAAAGTGCTCGTGGGATGTCGTCTTCTATGATTAAAGAATGCGAAAAGCCTTCCAAGAAGATACCGGTACTGTTTTTCGACGAAGCACATAAATTGTACGCCTCGCTCACAAAAATAAGTATTCTACTCATTCTCACCCTTGGTGAATAGGCCGTCCTTGGTTCAGTCAGCAGAGACCATGAAGTGTCTGCTAGACTCGATGCTCGTTCTGACAAAACAAGACCGATTGTGTCATGTCGTTCATGCTACTAGCGATCCGTTCTACCAGAACTGGCTGCGCCAACTCAGCGTTGTGCAACATTGCAAGATCGTTACGATTGATGACTGCTCGAGGAGCGAGACACGAACGTATTTCCTGGAACGTATATTGCCCCACGTCCCAGAAGCACTACAACCTACGTTATCTTTCGACGTATTATACGAGGCGTTCGGTGGTAAACTAGCGCATTGGCAAGATTATATTAATGAATATGGTGAGCCACTTCTTCGTCGCTGTTTGTCGACTTCCTCACTCTCGTCATTCCCAGTTAATGCTGGTGGAAACTTCGACAGTACGTATTTACACTACAATAGGCTTTGGTGTGGCTAACATAAATGGACCAGTCAAACAGAGTTCGCCATTCCTTCAAGCACATGCTACTCTCAACCTGCATATCGTCCACTCTTCTCAGCTAACGTCACCACGTGACCCCACGACACCGTCTACCCCAGGCCCTCGGCCACGATCCAGCGGCCCGGACGCTCTTCATGCTGGCCTTGGCCCTGCTGGGTTCAAATCTCACTCGCATCGTGGCGTGTCTTCGGTCGACGACTACTCTGCAGAATTCAGCGCAATGCAGCTCCTCAAAGTCATGAGTAAACTTAGCCAGCCTGGGACGCAGCACCTTCCGTACTTCCTGCTCTGTCGGGAGATTGGTGTGCGTGCGGTGGATGGAATGATCAAAGGGAAGGTGCTGAATCTACACTGGACCGAGCCGGTCGGGAGAGAGGTAGAGATTCCTGTTATCAGTGCACCGGTGTCACCTGTCCCGATGACGCATCGCGTCTTGAGCAACAGCTCCTACGTTGGCGGAGCTAGTGGGACTGTCGGCATCGAGTCATCAGAAGATGGCGACATGGTCATGGTGAACCCTGTCAATCTATCAGCGAGAGATCTGGGGCAGATCGATGAAGGGGACGAACACGAGGTCATTGGACCGAAGCTGATGCCGCTTACTCCAATCATGCGCTTTGCCATGCGCGAAGTCGTCCAAGAATATGAAGATGTTCGGACAGTGTCCGAGTACGCGTCGCTCAATGACCCCGACGAGTATTAATTTGCCAAGAGCCGGTCTCGCTGCATCTCCATCTCCATTCAACTATTGTTCTTTTGGTCATAGCGCGCTCACGCAATATTTATGTTTGGAGGATATCTGTTCGGCCCGCTTACCTTGAGTGTAAAACTTGTTAGACCAACTTTAGTCCACGTTCCACCTACACATCCGTTTGTGAAAATTGTACCGTCGATGTTTTTTTGGGCAGAGATAGGGCCGATACACAAATTATGTGCGTGTATTACTTTCCGGCACAGGTGCAGAAAACAATTGTGAAATTTACCTGAAGGATGCTAGGGTCAGCATCTCCAATAAATATTATCAAAACATTGAGAGATTATACCAACATTATTGGTCATATAGCCGGCACTGGATGTACAATGTATATGCCACCCAATACATTGATTTTGTAAGTTTCTTGTATATCCAGACTATATCTATGGTACATGTACTTGTCCGCAAGTGCTCACTGCTTGACTGAGTCATAGGCCAATAATGTTTGTCTGATCAATCGCATGGAGTTTGAGATGGCACTGGTGGTCCATAGGCAATAGCACAGGTATACCCACAGGTAAGGGCGATGTGGAGGGTGCAATGACCATTTTGACATGTGTGTAGATGTCAATGAGGGAGGTGCCATTGGGCACAAAACAAGGGATGATGGATGCATTTGGTGTCGTCATTGGCAGCCACAAGGGTGCACGAGTGACGATGGGGGCAACAAGAGGTGCTGCAAGGGTGTCAATGAACTCTGGACTTGAAGGTTTGAACTTCGACAGCCCTGGATGTGACTGCACATGATCTCAATTATCTATTCTACATTGTAGAAGTACTGACTGTATAGTTCCTGGTGAATAATGCCAGAGCACTGAATTCACACCACTCTGATATACGTTAAACATCATTCCTGTAACCCTTGTGACATATCTGAGGGGAGGTCAGGGTCTAGGTCTCCATTGAATAGACTCTGATTTTGTTGGACCTATACGTGATGTATATACATTTTATATGAGTTTGGTGCGTAAGTTATACTTTCCGGCACAGCACCATGAAACAATTTCGGCAAACCGACATGTATAGCTTCATTTGTTTGTCCGGTAACCTTTGATCTGATTACCACATACTTTGCCTCCCCACATAGTTGACCGTTTCTTCAAACATGGTCTGTTTCACCAGAAACTTCTCTTGAAGACAAATGATGCACTGCTACTACGAACCTGAACGGGCCAATTCTGTGCTATCTTCGTTGAGATACGAAAAATTCTGTGACAGCGGTCAAAAATCACGCTGTGATAGTCTGTCGCGAGCGGCCGAGGCGGAGCCTAAATTTGCTTGGACATAGGGCCATCTGCAAACACGGTCGTAACGTTATCGCTTGACGACTCTACCACACCTCTGACGCGACTGAACAAGCCCTCTGATTGGCCCGGGAGCATCTAAGCGATCCTAAAGAGTGTCTGGCAGCACGCAAACTACGCTAACCCTTTTATATTCTGTGTGCAGACTTTGCGCAGACTTTTTCCAATTGCTGATGGCCCTACGATCCAGGTGGCTGCCGGAATGGGGCGGTCGAGGAGCGAGCAGTCAACTCGATCTTCCAAAGCCCTCTGATTGACTGCACATTCATCTCCTTGATGATTATAACAACCACAAATCTGTCGCTCGATCTATACTAAATACTGGTTACAGTGCAAGATTTATGGCCAACTCTCTGAGTATGCTCTGCCGAGCGGGATTCAAATTCAGTAAGGTGTGACTGAACCATGATATTTCGTGACAGTAAGTGGAGTGCGGTCGAGTTCAGTGTGTTTCACATACGATGTGCTGGCAGATTTCCTACTGTGTAGTTGTTACGCTTCTGCGAACCTGACATC
>JBBPLO010000593.1:3578-17312 GCA_038089835.1 Retiboletus flavoniger | reverse complement strand
TGGACATGCCTTGCACTCTTGCCAAACCTTATAGTTACTGCTGCACTAAGAAATGGTAATCAAAACCATACACCTGTAGTAGATATTAGACATGATACTGCTGATATCCTGTTGACAACCTCAACTCTGATAGGAGCTAAGGTGACACACAAGAGATACTGACTTGCAAGTAAGAATTGATGAGGAAAACTTGACTAGAGTTCTGGTTGGGATGCATTGGTTTATATATATTTTACATGTTTGTACTTGTTAGGTACTTGATCTGTGCACATAAGTAATTAGTAAGTAATGATGTATGTCCTTAGTAATGTATGATATCATAGATAAGAGATAGTAAATATAGAAAGTCTAGAGCATTCTATACTGATGCATGTGATATGACATAGTGTCACATGATTGAGAAAGGTGAAAGATTGTAGCTAGAGGTCATATTGCTAGTGTAACTTAGATAGATGAAAAGTAAAAAGAGTTATGTGATATAAGATCACATATTATATACATAAGTATTCATAACATATCCCTGGTAACTATATTCTTTAATACTACCTGTTTGTATTTGTAAACTTATCAAGATATAGCTGATGAAGGGACTCAGCCAGCAGAGCCAGCCTTGATAAGCAAAATAAAAAGCAAGCAATGGTATAGGCTATAGAGAAGATCAAGGCTTGCTTAGGTAAAATAACTCATGCTGCATTTATTGCACATATCTAACATCCTTTAGGCCAGGACTGGAAGGAGTGGGCAAAACTAGCCCCTAACAACAAGGAGTCAACTGATTTAATACTTGGAATATTAATATACTTTGACTATTTTCTGCCAGCAACTTACTTAAAATTATTCATGTATATTTTATCTGGCTGCAAGAGATGGAACAGGAGTCAGGAAAGATATATGCTCTTCAAGTTACTAATCAAGAATCACTTATTAAGAAGACTAGTGATTTTGTCCTCTTTTTTTCTTTTATCCATTTTAATCAATTTTCTATAAACTTGTTGGGATCAAAGAAGATTCAGGACATATCAACATATGCTATTTGCACAATTCTAAAAAATATGAAAATGTACAAATTATGATGTGTGACAAGTGTACAATTTATAAGAAATGAGAATTAGAAACTTTATAATGAGACAAAAGTGTACAACTGTACTATGATAAAATTATGGAATACTATCAAATCCAAAATTGTACACTACTTACATATTCAAAATCTGTTAAGACCAGCTTAACTCCAAAGCTAACTCCAAAATGTCTGTTAGGACTATTGAATCAAACAGTGGTGAAGAGCCAGAGGTCAAGACAAATGAATAACTATTTCAACAATAGGAAACATGTTACTATTCTACTTTATATATGTCAATTCTAGTGCACAGACCTTCAGGATCGGGGGTTTGGTAGTTGTAGGAATGAGTAAGTATATGATATAGGATATGGGGTTGTGTCTAGGGTATGACAAAATAAGAATTCTAACATTACCCCCTGTTCAAGGTTGAAACTCCAGAAAGGGGATGTTAAAATAAGATAATGGGAGATATTCCATGTATTGTTTATGGAATTCGAGAAAGTCAGGTTAGAGAAATAAAGGATAAGGGGTAGAGAGAGGGAGTTTTTGGCAAACAGGACATGAACAAGGATTGTCATATTCAGCAAATCGAACTTTCATCTGTGGTTGAGGACGAACCATGGTGGGATGTTTTCAATGAAAGTTTTTGATCGCATCTGGTGCATTCTTTAAATCCTTAGTCTTTTTCCATTCATTTTCTTCTCTAGGGAAACCTTTCCAATGTACCAAGTATTCGACCATTCCTCATTTTTCACAGGAATCTAAGATCTCTTCTACTTCTTGTTCTTCGATTTGATCTATGATGTCCGGCAGTGGCAGAGGTGGTTTTTGTTGGATTTGGAATTCTCCTTTTTGGTAGGGGTGGAGAAGCCATTCATGAAATACTGGATGAATTGATTTGCATTTCCGAGGGAGATCTATTTTATAAGCAGTGGGGCTGACCTTTTCAATGACTTTAAAGGGACTATATCATTTGTTATCTAGTTTACATGAAGGTCGATTCATTTGGATATTGGTTGCTTCCAGAAGGACTAGATCTCTGGGGGAATATACAATTGGCAGTTTTGATCAGCAATTGTAGAATCTTTTCATATCAGCATCTGCATGAGCTAAGGCTTCTTTTGCAGCATTATGCATTTTTGCCATCTTGTCAATGAAATCTTCTGCAGCTGGGTTTCAAACTGGACAATGCTTTGTGCCAATCAACAGTTGTTGCCCATAATTAAGCATGAACAGAGAGTATTCCATTGCTTGGAGTCTTCATTGATTGTATGCAAATTCGGCAAGAGATAACCATTCAGCCCAATCATTTTGTCTGTGATTGGTATAGATTCAAAGGTATTGCTCTATGATGTGATTGCCTTGTTCGGTCTGTCTATCTGTTTGGGATGATAAGCTGTAGAAGGATTTCCTTGGATATCTAGGCAAGCATATAGATCTTTCATGAAGGATGATATGAATTGGGGTCCTTGATCTGATATAATTTTCTTTGGGAGTCCATGTAGTTTAAAAATGTTGTCTTAGAATATCTTGGCTACAGCAGAAGCAGTGATATTGATTGTGGTAGGAAATACATGTATCATCTTTGTGAATCGATCTACTACTGTTAAGATAGCATTTTTGCCATTTGACTCTGGAAGTGGGCTGATAAGGTCTACACTAATGACTTCCCAAGGATTGTTGCCTGTTTCATTTGGATGTAATTCCATATGTCTTTGTTTTGGTTTGGTTTTTTGACATGTATCACATCTGTTTATGTATTTTTGGATGTTTTTCCTCATAGTAGGCCAGTAGTAGTGGTTAAGGAGTAAGTCTCTAGTTCGTCGAATGCCAGGGTGACCTGTGAGCAGATGGTTGTGATATTGTTGTATAATTTTTTCACATAGATCAGCATCGTTGGATATGTAGAGTAATCCTTTCCAATAGATTAGACCATTTCGTCATTTCCAGGGGGAATTTTCCATTTCTAATCCTTTTGTGATGAAGATTTCAACTTTGGATTGGAACTTTTTTATTTCATCTTCAAATGAATTGATGGAGCACACTGCAGCTTTGACATCTTTCAAGGGAGGATACTCATGTAGGGACCTCTCAATCTTGTCATTGGAAGTGAAAAGAGATTTAGGTAGAACAACTTGTACTTTATTGTTGTCTACCCCCTTTTTAAAGTCTGGCCTCCAGGACAGAGGATCAGCTGGATTAGATTTGCCAGAACAATGAACCATCGTAAAATGGTATTCCTGCAGCAATTGTTGCCATTGGGCTTGGCAACAAGACAGATCTTGTGGATGTTTGAAAAACTCAAGATTCTTATGGTCAGTGAGGATTTCAAATGGGTGTTTGGCATCCAGAAGATAATGTCTCCATTCTTTAAGTGCAAATATGATGGCTGCCATTTCTAAGTTGGCTGCATGGTAATTTCATTTGGCTTCTAGGAGGGATTTTGAAATAAATACAACAGGGTGGAAATGATCATCTTGTTTCTGAGTTAAGATCGCTCTGATTCCAACACCTGATCCATCTGTTTCAATTCTGAATACTCCATCGTCAGTAGAAATATGTAGGGCTGGGGCAGTAGTTATTGTTACGTTCTTGTGCCGTGAACCTGCACTAGGCTGAGGTTGGTCTTCTAGGCTATATCGTAGTCGACTGAGAATCGCTCAGGTCGAGGATAGGATGGTAGACACTAGATCAAAGGGAATTGCGTGGTATTGGCACAAAGTACACCATAGTACATGGTGGTAAAAGTGAGACCAAGAATGAAGTACAAGGGTATGATGCTAAGGTTTATATACTAAGGAGATATGGGCACGGACCATGGAAGGTCGTGGAATGCTAAGGAAGTTGGGTAATGACTAAGGTCTATACGTCAGCGATAGATAAGCAGTGGTACATGTGACGAGATAAGCTTAGGAATGAAACGAGGTATGAGAGATAGAGTGGGCGCAGGGTAGACCGGGCCGTGGGTTAGAGACGATAAGGGTGAAATAGAGCGGGCACGGGGTAGACTGGGCCGTGGACTAGAGACAATAAGGGTGAAATAGAGCGGGCGCAGGGTAGACCAGGCTGTGGACTAGAGACGATAAGGGTGAAATAGAGCGGGCGCGGGGTAGACCGGGCCGTGGACTAGAGACGATAGAAGATCTAGAGGAAAAAGACAGGGGTGAAGCCTATCTCGAGAAGAAAATCGTAACAGTTATAGCCTTTTTTAAGGTTTCGAATGCTTCATTACATTCTTTCAATCATATGAAGTCTACTTTTTCAGATGTAAGACTATTTAGGGGTCGAGCTATTTTTGCAAAGTCTTGTATGAAGTGTCAGTAAAAGTTTAAGAAACCTAAAAATCCCCATAATTCCTTTTAACTGGTGGAAACTTTCCAATCTGTGACACCTTTGACTTTTCCTTCATCCATACGAATCTAATTGTGAGATATGATTAGTCCGAGATATTCCATTTCATTTTGTTCAAATTTGCATTTAGTGTGCTTTAGAAACAATTTGTTATCTCATAAGATTTGTAGGACTTCTTATAAGATTTTTCAATGTTCTTTGATGGTTTTGGTGAAGATCATGATGTCATCCATGTAGATGATCACCTTTCCTTGATTGATTAAGTCTCAGAACAGATGATTCATCATCGTTTGGAAAGTGGCAGGCGAATTGGTAAGACCAAAGAACATGACTAGCAGTTCAAAAAGTCCATGGTTTGTATGGAATGCAGCTTTCCATTCATCTCCTTCTTTGATTCTCACATTATTGTATCCCCATCGGATGTCTAGTACCAAAAAGATACTGGCTCCTTTGAGTTTATCAATGAGTTCAGAGATAAGCGGCAATGGATATTGCATTTTGACTGTGATGTCATTTAATTTCTGATAGTCTTGGACTGGGCAAAGACATCCATCTTTCTCTTTGATGAAGAAGAAGGCTGACACAAATGGTGATTTAGACAGTATGATTCTTCCTGATTTAAGGTTTTCTTCAAGAAAATCATCTAATTCCTTTTGTTCATCCAATGTCAGATTGTATGTCTTGCAGTCTACTTTATGTTCTCTGGATACCAAGTCAATGGCATGATCCCATGGTTGTCAAGAAGATAGTTTGTTGAAGTTTTCTTTTGCAAAGACATCCTTGTAGTCATGATATGCTTCAGAAACAACTTCTTCAAACATCTTTTTGTCAGATCTGGTTTTTTGGGTCTTTTCGATTGCGATTTTTGTGGCTAGGTTTGTTTGATCAGCATGCTGTTGGAATAATTCATCACCCTCTTCCCATGTCTCATTATCCTCGAGAAGGTGAGGAGTATGGTCATTGGAGCAGGTAAAGGATAACATAGAAGTTTTCCAATCGATCAGGGGATTGTGGAATTTTAGCCAATCGAGACCTAGGAAAATAGAATGTGTTCCTAGGTTTGTAACCGCAAGGGAAATTTGTTCCATGTGCTCTCCAATGCAAAGTTCTACAGGCATATAGTGGGTAATGGCACCATGTGAATTTCTAGTGCCATCTGCATTGTCCAAGATTTCTTACTAGGGGGGTGCACTGCAGTCTCACTCTTTTCAGGAATCTCAGGTTTAATTTCAGAGGTGTTAGAAGGGTGCACAGCAGCCTTATTACTAACAGATCTTTTTAAGATCATCCGCTGCTTAGGAGGTTCAACCAAAATGGGAACCTCCAACAGACTTTCTTTTGTTTCTTTGATCTCTCCAACTTGGTTTTCCAGAACATTAAATTTATTCAAAAACATAGTTGGTAATATAGAAGCAGTCAACCGTGCTACTTCTTTTCTGGAAAATCTGTCTCAACCTTTTTCATGGCTACTAAGAGGGATTTGTTGTCCATATACTCTATATTTACTCTGTGAAAGTTCATGATATGGTTTTGAGGGATGTGGGGTTTAAAGTGTTCAGCACAAGGCCAGGGTTTTGTTATGTGAGGCATACCAACAAGATCTTGGTGAAGTCTTGAAGTGTTAAGGTGATACTCACGAAGAGACTGACGTCTTAACAAATCAATCAAGGAGTAACACTGGAGCAAGGGGACTTGACTTCAAGGGATAGCTTGAAGTAAACTCGGAGTGAGACTTGATGATACATGTAGATTGCACAGACCAAGAATGAGGAATACATGGTAACGAAGACTCTTTATAGGATAGCACATAGTGCACGGACCATGGAATACTATGGAATATGGGAGAATGATTAGGCATAAGAGAGCCTAATTAGGAGTAATGGTGTCCAAGGTTGAGAGACCGAAGATAGCTGGAAGTTGGCCCTCCGATAAGGAGATAAGCCTGACGTGGGCGATAGGACATAGTCCGTTGATAAGAGAAGAAACAGAAAAAGAGTATGACGAGTAGTATACGATGAGATGGAAAGAAAACTGTAACAGGTTTACCACATTTGAAACATTTTCCTTTAGTGTGGGCTTTGCCAATATCCATGGGTGCTCTGGCCCCAGGGAATATGCTGGGTTGATTCAGATATGGATTCACCATGGTCTTGGCAGGTGATGATGTTTGTGATGTGGGCCATCTCAGTGAATAGCCAGTGGACTTCTTGCAGCCTTTCTTTTGGTCTTTGATTTCAGAAAGGACCTGATTGGCTCTTATGAGAGCATCTTCCCACAGTTTAAAATTCTCCACTTCTAGGAGAGCGGGTTGTGATTGTTCAACATATTCTACAACCTCATTTTTCAATCCATTTCTCATGATTGAGATCAGGACTCTCACGTGGAGCTGTTGATCATATTCAGCTTCAATCATGAGTTGTTTCATTTGAACCATGAAGTCTTCGACCATGTTTTTTCCTTGTCAGAGTGCAAATAACTTTTTCTCCAATTGGCAGCGTATGGCTACCAGCATGAATGTGTTGGTAAGCTCTTTGACAAAAGACTCATAGGTTTTCTTGTGGATTGTAGCAGCATTTTGTGCCATGTAGAGGCCGGCAAATCTTCCAGCAGTGTTATTTCCTTTCATATAGGAAAGAACAATGAGGATTTATTGACAGTCAGAAGGGGAGTTGGGAAAACTGGTTAAGTAAAGTGTAACAGTTCTCATCCATTGGATAAATGTTTCTTTTGCTCTATCATAATCAAATGGCTTCATGGTGATGGACTTTCTGAGAGCCGTTTTGACCAGAGGATTGAATGGAGTGACAGGGGTTATAGGATGTGTTGGTGGAGTTGGAAGGGGACATCTTGGTGAAACTTGCATGGGTACCAGGGTACTCACTAGAGAATCAACATTGTCTTCCTTTGGAAATGGTGGTGGTGGTCCAATTCCATGTATTGTGGTTCCAGGGAGCTTGAGCCTTTCTAGCCATGTGGCATGTCGGGCTTCATAAAAAGCCAGACATTGGCTATAAAGGGACAATCCAGGAGCTTGTGGGTGTTGTGGAATGGGAGCTTGCACTGATGCATGAGATGCAGCACAGAAGATAGGGTTTTGCAGGTAAGGGTCAGACATGATGATACACTTTGCTAGGGAATGACCCCATACAGCTGAATGCGGGAATGGGATATAGAATTAGATCTGTAATGAAAACTTCAAACTTTTTCCATGATAGGGGCTAGCACAGAATCTAATATTGATGGATTAGATTCCTATTGCTAGGTCATGATGTCACAGGTGATCATGTGAACCTGCCTGTACTGTCGTGTATGGGATATGTTGGACAAGCCCTCTGCTAGTAAGACCCATAGTGCACTATCAGGGAAACCAATGTTATCCATATTTAATATGCTGGACGAGCATTGACCAAAGTCATATACAGTGGATCTGGTTGTAGTCCAGTCATGATCTTTGCTTCATGCAGCAGATTTCCCTAACCTGGGGATAAGGATATTTTATACTTTATAAAAGTTGGTGATCGCTGTGAAAGACAGCAAGCAATTGGAGAAGTGGATCGGAAGGAAGAAGAGAAGTGTGAGTAGATGGATGGAAGAAAGAAGTAGTGTATGTAATGAATTATTCATCATCTTCTATGATGATCTCTTTATGATCTCCAAGTATGGTAGCCTCTTCATCCATAGGGTAGTAGGCTTTGATGTGGATGATTTGGAAGAACACAAGGGTAAGAATGAGAATGAACACTTTGTCAAAATAAGCATGCATGAGGAGAAATAGAATGTGATGGGAAATGGGATGTGGCTGCGTGGGAATGGTGGGCAATGTATGACCTTGAAGAGAGGCATCAAAGGCAAAGATATAATGGAGGAAATAGTCAGGCATGAAGAGTGAGTGACTGGGGAATATCGTTGAAATAATGTTAGGACTATTGAATCAAATAGTGGCGAAGAGCCAGAGGTCGAGACAAATGAATAACTATTTCAACAATAGGGAACATACATGTTACTATTTTACTTTATATACATCAATTCTAGTGCATGGACCTTCAGGATCAGAGGTTCAGTAGTTGTAGGGATGAGTAAGTATATGATATAGGATGTGGGGTTGTGTCTAGGGTATGACAAAATAAGAATTCTAACAATGTCAGAGTTATGCTGGGGATTGGAGCTTGGCTTCATTATATGTGGTGTGCCCTTACTTAGAATCAATACCTCTTATTTTGGAGGTTGGAGGTCAGAGGGAACAAAATTGTACAATACTCACAAATCCAAAATTGCACACTTTATAGAGTGATATTGTACCAACATTGTGCAAGTTATAATAGATGAAAACAGAGTTAGTGAAATGCCATTTGAATATAGGACAGTTGAGACATTCTTGATGTGTAAAAATTCCACAATTATAACTATGTTCAAATTGTGCATTTTGTAGTAAATGAAAATTGCACAATTCTTGGTGTTTCAAAATTATGCAACTGTTTTGTTACTACAATTTTCCAATTATAACACAGCAAGAATAATGAAAATAATGTTAATTTATTTTTTGTAAATAAGTTAGAGTAAGAGAAAGTTTACAAAAATAGGTTAACATTATTTTCATTATTCTTACTGAGTTATAATTGTCAAATTTAGTAACAAAATAGTTGCATAATTTTGAAACACCAAGAATTGCATAATTGTATGATAGTGAGAATTGTGCAATTTTCATTTACTACAAAATGCACAATTTGAATATAGTTATAATTGTAGAATTTTCACACATCAAGAATGTCTCAACTGTCTTATATTCAAATGACATTTCCCTTGCTCTGTTTTCATCTATTATAACTTACACAATGTTGATACAATATCACTCTATAAAGTGTACAATTTTGGATCTGGGAGTATTGCACAATTTTGCTATAGTAAAAATTACATACTTTTGTCTCATTATATATAATTGTGCAATTCTCATTCCTGTTGACAATCAGCCATCCCTTCTCCATCCTTATCCCAAACTAGGTGAGAGTACAATTTGGAAAAGTAATCTACAGTGACAAGCAAAACCATTACAATGTTTTGTACTTTTGTATTGTATATAATATAATGCTTGAGTGAGTGGGAATCTTGTGAGTGGACATAAACTAACAAGCAGGTACAGTAAGTCCTCCAGTCAAGTATATACAAGACTGGTATTCACCTAACGAGTGGGGATGGTAAGTCCTGCTCAATGTAAGTACATAATGTTAGGTAAATGAATGTAATGCTTATCTCCAGTTGAGTATATACAAGACTGGAGAAAAGGAGGGGAATGATTGTGTAGCATTGTAAGTGCATGGGCATTTCCCAATAAGGAAAGTGGCTGATGTAAGTAAAACATATCTACAGTGTTGGCAGGCTGATTTCCAACACATCCCTTTAGACCAGCTGTGTTATGGTTTTTCTCCCTTTCCATCACGTCATACTCTTAGTCTCATTTGCCTCCATCATCTCATACAGGGGACAGCGAACTCCATGCGTCCGGACTGCATATCTATTTCTATGCAGACCTTCCTCCCTATTCCTCTGTCGTCTCCCTTTGAACTCTGCCTGTAATATGTTAACTTCCCTGGACTTTACTCCTAACTAGGCTCTACTTATGCTTAGTCATCTTCCACCTTCCACAGTATTCTTTCTCATTCCATGGTCCGTGCCTTAGCCCAACTCATATAAGTAGTATTATCTCCACTCCTGTAAACTCTCATTCTTGATCTGTGCAATATTAGCGTACTATCAACCATCATCCCTAGTCTGAATCTAAGCCTTAGTGACTCTAAGTCTCCCTTAGTATCTGATAGAAGTTCCTTTTAGACATTGGTCTCTTCATGAGTATTGCCTAGAAGCTTTCTACTCCCTCGAGTCTCAGTCAAAGACCCTTGTGTACACTACGTGTAACAAAAGATCAAGAATCATCCTTGGTCCCACCTCTCTAGGTGAAGAACCCACCTCTGCCCACTGTTAAGACCGGTTCGACTCTGGAGCTAACTCCAAAACTTTGGAGTTAATGCTGGGGGCCAGGACTTGGCTTTACTGTATGTGGTGCATCCTTGCTCAGAATCATTGCTCCAATTTCAGAGGCCAGAGTTCGGAGGTTCAGAGGTGTCATGCTCGATGTTGTAAACAATGACAAGAAACAATGACGAGGAGGAGAAGAAGAGTCTTCAAGACTCTTGGAGGTTCAGAGGTGTTTTGTCGGAGGGGATCTGAGGATCAGGAGTCAAGAATAAGTTGATATTCAAACTGGAGAAAGTACAGAGTGATTCTACAAGTTTATATACGGAGTTTGGAGATGTATTACTAAGTGTTCTTGGTAACGGATTGGTAAGTAAGTTGGAATCGGAAGGTAAGTAACCTGGAGCTGTACACCGGATATGTGGAAGCCGGAGCTGTGTACATAGGATCAGAGAGAAAACAGGAGTGAGACTAATATATATGGAGACATACTAATGTAACGAGAATAGGGAGAGACATATGATGATATTCTAAGAGCACCTCCAGAGTCTCGGAGTTGAGTTCTGAGTGAGATAGCATTGGAGTTGTTGAGTGTGGGACTGGAGATGGGTTCGGAGGATCAGAGATGGACTTGGTAGAAATCCGGTATATGATAGTATCCCCCTCTTAGGCCTGAACTCCTGCAGGCCTTTAGGCAAGGGACAATACAAAGTTGGAGTGGAGTTGGAGTGAAGTCAGAATGGGGCCGGAGTGGAGTCAGAGCGGAGTCTGAAAAGTTTGTTGATCGGGTTTGGGTGTATAAAACCTATTGTACGTTGCCTGCTTCTCATCCCCCAACACCCATCATGTCTGACAACACTGCCATCGCTGATATCTCCAAGTGGTCCAAGGACCGTCTCAAGGAGCATGAAGATGATGACAACATCATTTGCAAGGTGAAGTACACTGAGTGATGATGACACACAAAGGCAAAAAGGGAGGAGGAGGCTCGGAGGAAAACAGAGGCAGAGGCAGAGGTGCAGAGGAAGTCGGAGAAAGAGAAAATGTGCAGGGAGGCTGAGGAGGTGGCCAAGAAAAAGGTTCGTGGTTGCTGGCTATGGTTGGTTGCAAGCTGACTGGAGTAGGCAGAGGGGGTTCAGAAGCAGCAGCATTCGGAGAAGGGGAAGGTGCGTGCAGATGCCGAGCTGGAGGCCTGTGCTTGATGCACCGACTGGGGCATTGAGTGCGTGCTTGGCCCCAGCAAGTCCATGTCATGTATGGACTGCTGTGAGGTCAAGGTCAAGTGTGTGTGCCCGGGAGCGGAGGATAAGCCAGAGAGGTGCAAGAAACGCCAGGTGGAGGAAACAGCAGGACCAGAGGGGGCCAAAAAGGCGAGAAGTCCGAAGCAGGTCCAAGCAGAGTAACGGAGTTCTTGGAGGGTGAGGGAGCTTTGGTGGAGGCTCTCCAGGGGATCACTGGGGTCCTCAAGCAACTCCATCAGGCGGTGCTAGTGAATGGGCACAAAATGGATCATCAGAACCAGCTCCTAACAGAGTTGGTGGAGTTGAAGGCTGAGGAGTTGTATGGTGAAGAGGAGTCGGAGGAGTTGGAGGATGTGTTAGAGGTGGATCTGGAGGTGATGGAGAAATTGAGGGAGGACTTGAACAAGGAGGAGGTGGAGCTCATCGAGAAGGAGAAGAGAAGCTCTGGGGTGTCAGAGAGCACATAGATAGACTTTGTGATAGGCCTCATTCCTTTCAAAACAAAGTGCTTTCTCGTCAAGGGTCAGAGTGAGGTCAGAGTAAGGTCTGGGTGTCCGGACTTCAGAGGTGGATTGTGAACAAGCTTGGAGGGACATAGCAAGCTGTTCCAGAGTCAAACTTGATCAGAGATGTTTGGATTGGCACGAGCATAGTCCCTATCCCCCTCTTGGGTAGACGTCCCAGCATCTAGTGAGGATATTGGGCTTCACACCAGGGTGGAAAGGAATGGTCAGGAAACTGGGAGAGGAACTCCGATCAACAGGCTTGCTGCCGAATCAGGATTGTTGTGGTTATGGGGTCATAATAGTCCGAAGGGGACTAAAAGGGGTGGATCAGATCAGAGCAGAGGGGATGGAGGAGTTCAGAGATCGCTCTTCCAATGGCGAATCTGCAAATGGAAATGTACAGATGGTCATGATAGAGGGGAAAATGTGGTGAATCAGATGGTGGTGTTAGCCAAGGGAAATCATTCCCAGGGCTTTGGAGAGGAGCTCGGAGTTTTGCTGGCAAACTATGTTTGAGTGAACAGAATATGGTACTGTTCGAGACCCTATCAATCAACAGATTGTAGTGGGCAAGCCAGTGGTTTCCTAGATCAAGAGAACAGGAAGGATCCAGCGGAGTGACATAGAAACGTCTCAGAGTGATATCACCAGTTTGGAGATGGTCAGATAGGGTGAATTTTATTGGTTATCAGAAATAGTGTCGGAGAGTGTTGGAGGGACTAGAGTTTGGGTCAGAAAGAGTGGATGCATTGAGTCAGATCTCCATAGTGCATATACAAGGTCAATGCAACCTGTGTACATGTGGAGTTGGAGGGGTGATGACTATTGTTTTACCTCCGAAGCGGAGGTGTCTGGTTTAGTCTCTGGACTTGTGGTCGCAGTGCAGGCCTTGGATGCGCAGGAGGAGGACTTAGAGCAGTCCTTCGCCATGTGGCCTGCGAGTTCACAAAACATGCAGAGGTTCTTGTCAAAACAAACACTTTCGTTCTTCAGCAGTGAGCTTGCTATCTCTTCCTAACTTGAATGACAAGTCCAGTTTCAGAGTTGTGGGGATGGCTTTGTCCTTAGACTCTTCGGAGTTCTTGGGACTGCCAAAGGAGCGTTTGGAGGGTGATTTGTTGGAGGTGACGGATTGGTCAGAGGTGTTCGGAGTGAGGGGCTGACTGAAAGGTTTTGCTTGCTGGCTTATCTTGGACTTGTGCTCCCAATAGTGCACATCAATAGCCTAGGCAAGGCATCGGAGGTCAGAGAGGGTGCTGGGCTTCCCAACACGAGAGATCTCATCTTTGATGTGGTTGGGAAGACCATTGTAGAAATGGTGCCAGAGGGCACCTTCTCCATAGCCCCGGACTTGTGAAGCAATGTGGTTGAACTCTACCACATATTTATTGATGTGCTGACTGTCCTTCATGGACAGGTGGTCAAGCTGGTGTACCGCATCTCTGATGGGGTCATGTGGTCCAAAGTTGGTTTGGAGTTCTAGGATGAACTCCTTGAAATCGTCCATCCAGAGGGGACAGAGCATAGGATCTTCCATCTGGAGGAGGTCCGGTTTGAACCATTCCAGAGCCATGCCCTTCAGGTAGGACTGCACAAAGGTGACTTTGGC
>JBBPLO010000592.1:0-17318 GCA_038089835.1 Retiboletus flavoniger | reverse complement strand
AGAGGGAAGACGTGGGGGTGTGCCTTCTTATAGGCGAGGAGGGTGGTCCGTGCATTTCTGAGATCTTTTTCAGGAAGCCAGGAGTCAACATTGGCGGAGTAACCCTTTCACCAGACTAGATAGTGGTGCTTATCCACAGCACCACGGTGACGTATGATCTTCTCTACTTCATACTCCGCTTGTCTGCCGATAAGCTCCGGCGGGTTCTTTTGAAATGGGGGCTGTAAACGGCATTTTGGCAATAGGGTGATAAGAGAGAAGCATGGAACGTGGGGTGGAGTTTCCACGTTTTGGGAAGTGCTAGGCAGTAAGAGACAGGGGATAAGACGTCAGTGATAATGAAGGGTCCTTCTCTTTTGGGAGCGAATTTGGGGTTGGCTAGTTCCCGGCAGAGGTTTCGTGCCTTGAGCCATATCTTGTTACAGTTTTCTTTCCTCATCATCGATTCCTTTTGTTCGTACATTTCTCTTCCCTAGTGTCTTACCGAGGACGTCGTGTCCTTCGGGCGCAAGAGGTCTACCTCTTCATAGGAGGCCAGTCTAGACTCACTTTAGTATGCTTCCCTTGAACCCTCTCTGCTGTCCCCGCCTCTCTTCTCTGGACTTTCCTCTCCTAACTAGGTTCTCTCGTACTTAGTCGTATCCCCACTGTTTACTCAACTCTCCTGGTCCGTGCGCGGGAACTCTCTCCAGTATATAAATCTACTTCCCTGTATTTCTTCGTCTCATTCTTGATCTGCGCAATATTAGCGTATCTCTTGAGTCATCCCTAGTCCCTCTGAGCTTGACCATCCTAGCGATTCTAGGATACCTTCCTGAGTTAGAAAGTCTCTATCAGACGTCGGTCTCTTCGTGAGTATCGCCTGAAGACGACCTTCTCCATTGCAAACCCTCTTTCGTACGCTACGCGTAACATATCTTATCTCCCTTGTTAAAAGGGGTAAAGGGTCATTTGTTCCAGCTGGCCATCACTTGACATGCCAGTTCGTGGGAAGCAAGGGCTTCGTTTCAGGCGGAGGAGAGTTCCTTGAGCTGGTTTTTGATGGCGGGGACGTTGGTGGTTGGGACTAGAGTGGGTAGGGGGTTAGGTTCATAGCCCATGAGGAGGAAGAATGGGGATTTGTTAGTGACCAAGTGGAGGCGGTGATTACGGGTGAACTCGGCTAAGGAGATTTTACTGGCCCACGAGGTGGGATCGTCACCACAGAAGATGCGGAGGTAGGTTTCTACCTCCTGGTTGACTCTTTCAGTCTCCCCATTGGTCTGGGGGTGAAAGGCGGTGGAGAGGGCGAGTTTGTAGTTGAGGATTCTCCCAAGCTCTTTGGAGAAGGCAGAGGCGAACTGGGGGCCTCGGTCAGAGATGATTTTGTCAGGGAGTCCATACCTGGAGTAAACTTTGTGGGCAAATAAGGTGGCGATTCCGTCGGTGGAGACGGTTTTCTTCGTGGGGCAGAGAATTACTCCCTTAGTAAGGCCATGGTCGACCACGACCAGGAGACTATCAAAGCCGTCAGAGACAGGGAGATTGGTGATGAGATCACAGGAGATCTGTTGGAAGGGTCGGGTGCAGGAGGAGCAGATGGGTGTGAGAGGCGGGGTGGTTGGGTGGGTGTTGGTTTTGTTTTGCTGGCACACAGCACAGCCGGAGACGTAGTTGTGGACATGGGCCATGAGGCCAGGCCACCAGCATTCAGTGGCAACGAGTTGGCGAGTTTTCAAGTAGCCGGGGTGACCGGCAGTGGGGTGGTCATGGTGTCTGGCCAGGACCGCTTGGTGGGAGTTGGGAGGAACGTAGAGGTGGTTGTGGAAGGTGAGGGCTCCGTTGATCGACTGCCAAGGGGAGAAACGGGTACGGAAGGATGCAGGAAGGGGTGCAGAGAGGGACTGGATGGCCTGGAGGGCAGTGGGGTCGATGGTACACTCGTCTGAGATTTGTTTGGCAAGGAGGGTGTCGATGGTTGCGACGAAGGCTGTCTCAGGGAGGAGTGTGATGGCAGAGTTGTCCATTTCACGGGAGTCGTGGTCTGGACAGTGGGAGAGGGCGTCAGGGGCGGCGAGCTTGGCGGCGGGGGTGTAGGAGAATTCAAGGTCATAATCGGCGAGGTCGAGGAGCCAGTGCGCTTGGCACTGGTTGAGGTCTTGGGGTTTGCGGAAGTAGGTGAGGTTGTGGTGGTCGGTGAAGACTTTAACGGGGAAGGGTGCACTGCAGAGATAGTGTTGCCAGGCGGAGAGGGCTCTCATGATGGCGAGGAGTTCACAGTCATGGATATCGTAGTTTCGTTCGGCGGGGTTGAATGACTGGGAAATGTAGGAGCAGGGTTTCCACTCTCCATTGGGGTTGAGCTGTTGAAGGATAGCTCCGGAGGCGAATTTAGAGGCGTTGGTGGCGATGGCGAACTGAGCGCTGGTGTTCGGGAGTTGTAGAACGGGTTGGGATTGGAAGGCGGCTTTGAGGGAGTCGAAGGCATCTTGGCAGGTGGGGGACCATTCCCATGGTTGGTTTTTCTTTGTGAGATCGATGAGCGGTCGGGCGGTGGTAGAGTAGTTGTTGATAAAGCGTCTGTAGAAGTTAGCGAATCCTAGGAAGGAGCGGACTTGCTTCAGGGAGGTTGGGGCAGGCCATTTGGCGATGCCTTCAAGTTTGACCGGGTCCATGGCAATGTGACCAGGTTTGACAACGAGGCCCAGGTACTCCACTTCTTCGGTGGCGAACTTGCATTTTTCAAGCTTGAGGTGGAGGTCAAGCTCCATCATTCGTTGGAGGACGCGGCGGGTCCTGTCAGTGTGAGTGGTTTCATCGGGGGAAAAGATGAGAAGGTCGTCCATGTAGATGACGAGCCATCCTTCGGTGATCAAGTCCCCGAAGGAGTCGTTCATGAACCTCTGGAACATGGCAGGGGAGTTCATGAGGCCAAAGTACATGACATTGGGTTCGAAGAGGCCTTGATGGGTTACGAAGGCAGCCTTCCATCGATCTTCAGGGGCGATTTGGATGTTGTTGTACCCCCATCAGACATCGAACTTGGTGAATTTTCAAGCGTCCTTGAGCTTGTCGATGAGTTCGGAGATAAGGGGAAGTGGATAGGTGTCGCAGACAGTCGCCTTGTTGAGTTTGCGGTAGTCTTGGCAGGGGCGTAGTCCTCCATCCTTCTTATGGACGAAGAAGAAGGGGGATGCTTGGGGGGATTTGGAAGGGGAGATCTTTCCTGCGGCAAGGTTTTCGTCGATGAACTTGTTGGCAGTGATTCTTTCATCGGGTGAGAGGGGGTAGATTTTCCCGATGTTGGGGGTGAAATCAGGTTTCAGGGAAATCTTGTGGTCATAGGGCCTAGATGGGGGGAGGTGATCAGCGGCCTCCTGGAAGAAGACCGTTTTGAATTCCTCGTACTCTGGGGGTAGTAAGGCTTTTGGGGTGGTAAGTGCCTCTTCCTTGGCGAGTTCCGTGGCCTTAGTGATCTTGGCTATCTGTGAAGCCCTAAGGAATCTGGATCCACAGTGGATGATCTGGAAGATGGATCAGTTGCGTATAGCAATGTTGAGGTACCTTTCCTTGACCTCTCGGTCAAGGTAGTTATGGAGGTGGTCATGGGAGATGGCCCGGACTGGGATGGAGTCAGGCTTGTGGACCGGGAAGGTGTAGACCTTGTTGTGTCGTTCCAGGTCCTTTTTGTGCTCGTGATGTAGGAGGGCGGACTGGTCGATGGACTCGTCCAGGGTCAAGGTGCGAGTGGTTCAGTCGATTTTCGGGTTGGCGATACGAAGCCATGGGAGTCCCAGGATGAGGTTGTCCTGTCCTAGGTGCATGACATGGAAGAGGACCTTCTGGGCTAGTCCTTCGATGTTAAGGAACAGAGAGCATGTGTGGGTGATCTTTCCTCAGTGGTTGGTAGTTCCATCCGCGTTCTTGGCAAGGATGGGGCATGCGAGCTTCGTCAGGGGGAGTTTGTGTTTGGCGACAAAGCCATAGTTGATGCAGGAGATGCTGGTGCCACTATCAATGAGCGCTCTGGTGTCGACGGTTTTCAGGGTGTACAAGGGGCGTATGACTTGGACCAGGATGATCATAGATTTAGTCACAGCTTTGACTAATACAGAGGTGATGTAAGAAGGTGCTAACATCGGAGTAGGCTTCCTTTCTAAAAATCCTGGAGGAATACTGCCTTTACAAATTCCTCGTCTTCTTCATCGTCTTCTACCTCTTGGAGGCGGGGAAGGTCTTCATCATTGGCTACCTCCGCCACCTTCTTGGTAGGTGGGCAAGGGGCTCTTGGGATCTGTGGGGGAAAGGCCGGGCAGTTCCAGGAGGAGTGGCCACTTTGGCGGCATCGGAAGCAGAGGTTGTTCTTAATGCACCGCTGTTTCTCTTCGGGGGTCATCTTGGTGATGGTTTGGACGACGTCGACATCCATGGCATTGGGGTCGATTTAGGTTTTCGGGGTAAATGGGATATCCTTGGCACAGGCGGCTCTGGACCTGGAGGCAACTTCATGGGCGCAGTTCCACATGTTGTCGAAGTGCATGGCCTTCGAGTACCAGTCAGAGATGGTGGTTGGGGGTGTCTCCATCGTGTAGATTTTGTACATGATGGACGAGGGTAAGCCTGCTGTGAAATAGGCGATGAGGACGTTGTCGTCTGTTATCTGGGCGATGGCGACTTTACTGCGGAAGGTGGCGATGTAGTTGAGGAGGGTCAGGGAGAACCCATCCTTCTTCTTTTGCATCCTGGTGGTGGAAAGCCAGGCGATGGCATTTCCGATCGAGTCTTGGTGCTTGAAGGCAGCCAAGAACTCCATGGTGAAGGCGGTGACAGTTCCCAGGTTGATGGTTCCGGCAGAGAAACATTTCTGTTGGAAGGTTGCTGCCCAGACGGCAGCAGATCCCTTGGTCATATGTGAAAGAGCAAACACGATCTTCTTCGCATCGGTGTCGTAGACGTCGGCGTTGACGAGGAGGTAGAATTGGACAGTGTTGAACCACTGTTTGGACTTATCATAGGACCCATCGAAGGGTTCAGGGGCTCCAAGGTGTAGTTCCTTAGAGGACATGGCTGGCGGGGGCGAGGGTGAGGGCATGATGGTGGGACGTGGGCGAGCGAGAGGGAAGCCTGTGAGGGCAGGTGGCTTACTAGGTCTGGTAGGGATAGACACGCTTGGTTGTGTGGCAACGGGAGTGGGAGTCTCAGGGGAAGGAATTCGCGGAATACTAAGGTGGTGGACAAGTCCTTGGGCGAGGTGGAGGGTTTTGTCTTCCTCTTGGATAGAGGTGGGGTTGACATCAGGGTCCAAGTGCTCGAGGGACGAGGGAGATGAGGGTTCAGGGGAGGACTGGCCTTGTTCTGGCATACCTTGGGGGAGGAACCAGTGGGAACTAATGGTAGTGCAGTGCCTAGGGAATTACCCCGTACAGGCTGATCGCGGGAGAGGGATGCGCAGTTGTCCAGGGAATCACCCTGTGCAGACCAAAGGTGGGAGCGGGTAAGAGGAGCAACCTGAAAGTCGTCCGTAGAGGGCTAGCTTAGTCTTTTGTTACGCTGGGCTGTGGGATACCAGCGGGGACTCAAAGTGAGCTCAAGGCAATGCAAAGACGAGGGAGGATACACGAGGTGTTCCGACAGAAGTCTTTGGAGACATGCCTTCAAGGGGACTCCTTGAAG
The DNA here is from genome assembly GCA_038089835.1 of Retiboletus flavoniger. Lineage (NCBI taxonomy): Eukaryota > Fungi > Basidiomycota > Agaricomycetes > Boletales > Boletaceae > Retiboletus > Retiboletus flavoniger. The sequence continues at coordinate 11,666 of JBBPLO010000592.1, read as the reverse complement.
GGAAGTGACATCAAACGACCCACGGTTGAACTTCAAGGGTTCTCCTTAAGTTTGGGACAAGGTTTCAAAGTGAAGGCCTCAGGGAAGTCCCTTAGCCTTAGTGTGCTGATAACAGACAGCGATGAGAGGAGCGAGGGGTGGCTTAGAGCTCGTAGAATTGAGTAGACTAAGCTAAGGGAAAGCACAGGGGAGTGGAGCAATATAAGTACATATGCCAAGAGGCTTAGGTAATGGACTCTTAGTAAGTCCGAGATAAGGAGTGAGTCATCCGCAGTAGATAAGGATGAGTCATGACGAGTCAGTTCTACTAATACAATCGGTTCCGAGATAAGAAAGATGGAAGGAACCAGGGAAGCGGAACTCGGGGCGTAGACGGAGTTCCTTAGTCCGAGATAAGGCGAGAGACATATGAGGACTTAGCTAAGTAGAAGGAAAGAAAGGAAAAAGGGCGATCCACCGTGGATCGTAACATCCGCAGCAAAGTCACCGTCGCCCAGATCACAAATGACAATGTCCTCATCGCCTACTTTGCAGCAGGCTTACCCTTGTCCATCATGTATAAAATCTACGTGATGGAAACTCCCCCGACCACCATCTCTGACTGGTACTTGAAGGCCATGCACTTCGACAACATGTGGAACCGCACCCATGAAGTTGCCTCTAGGTCCGGAGCTGCCCACACCAAGGACATTTTGTTTACCCCAAAAACCTGAGTCGACCCCAATGCCATGGACGTCGACGTCATCCAAACAATCGCCAAGATAACCCCCAAAGAGAAACAACAATGTATTAAAAACAATCTCTGCTTCCAATGCCGCCAAAGCAGCCACTCCTCCCGGAACTGCCTGGCTTTTTCCCCACAGACTCCAAGGGCCCCTCGCCCACCTACCAAGAAGGTGGCGGAGGTGACCAACGATGAAGACCTCCCCCACCTCCAAGAGGTGGAAGACGATGAAGAAGACAAGGAATCGGTAAAAGCCGTATTCCTCCAGGATTTTTAAACCGGAAGCCTACCTCGACATTAGCACCTTCCTATATCGCTTCTGTACTAGTAAAGGCTGTGACTAAATCTATGATCATTCCAGTCCAAGTCATACGTCCCTTGTACACTATGAAAACTGTCGACACCAGAGTGCTCGTTGACAGTGGCGCCAGTATCTCTTGCATCGACTACAGCTTCATCGCTAAACATAAGCTCCCTCTGATGAAACTCGCCACCCCCATCCTTGCCAAGAACGCGGATGGAACTACCAACCATTGAGGGAAGATCACTCACATGTGTTCTCTGTTCCTTAACATCGAAGGACTAGCCCAGAAGGTCCTTTTCCACGTTATGCACCTAGGACGAGACAACCTCATCCTAGGACTCCCTTGGCTTCGTGCCGCCAACCCCAGGATCGATTGGACCACCCGCACCCTAACCCTGGATGAGTCCACCGACCAATCATCCCTCCTTCACCTTGAACACAAGAAAGACCTTGAATGACACAACAAGGTCTACTCCTTCCCTGTACATGAGCCCAACTCCATCCCCATCTGCACCATCTCCCACAACCACCTCCACAGCTACCTCAACCAGGAAGTGGAGGAAAGATATCTCAATGTCACCATTCACAATCAATCCATCTTCCGGATCATTCACTGTGGATCTAGATTCCTTCGAGCCTCGCAGATAGCCAAGATCACCAAAGCCACCGAACTCACCAAAGAGGAGGCCCTCTACACCCCCAAGGTCTCCCTACCCTTGGAATATGAGGAATACTGATCTGTCTTCTCCCAAGAAGCGGCAGATCACCTTCTCCCATCCAGACCCTACGACCACAAGATCTCCTTGAAATCCGACTTCACCCCAAACATCAGGAAGATCTACCCCCTCTCTTTGGACGAGAAGATCGCCACTGACAAATTCATTGACGAGAACCTCGCCGCCAGAAAGATTTCCCCCTCTAAATCCCCCCAAGCATCCCCTTTCTTCTTTGTCCATAAGAAAGATGGAGGACTACACCCTTGCCAAGACTACCGCAAACTCAACGAGGCAACTGTCCGTGATGCCTACCCTCTACCTCTCATCTCCGAGCTCATCAACAAGCTCAGAGACGCCCACAAATTCACCAAGTTCAACATCCAGTGGGGGTACAACAACATCCAAATTGCCCCTGAAGATCGTTGGAAGGCCACCTTCATGACTCATTGTGGCCTCTTCGAACCCAATGTCATGTACTTTGGACTCACTAACTCCCCTGCCACGTTCCAAAGGTTCATGAATAACTCCTTCGGAGACTTGATCACCAAAGGATGGCTCGTCATCTATATGGACGATCTCCTTATCTTCTCCCCCGACGAAGCCACTCACACTGACAGGACCCGCTGCGTCCTCCAACACATGAAGGAACTTGACCTCCACCTCAAACTCGAGAAATGTAAGTTTGCCGCAGATGAGGTGGAGTACCTCGGCCTCATCGTCAAACCCGGCCACATCGCCATGGACCTGGTCAAACTCGAGGGTATCTCAAAATGGCCTACCCCTTCTACCCTGAAACAAGTCTGATCCTTCTTGGGGTTCGCTAACTTCTACAGGCGTTTCATCCAGGACTACTCTACCATCACCCGACCTCTAATCGACCTCACTAAGAAAAATCAACCATGGCTATGGTCTCCCACCTGCCAAGCAGCCTTTGACTCCCTCAAGGACTCATTTCAATCCCAGCTGATCCTCCAACTCCCCAACACAGGGGCACAATTCGCTATCACCACCAACGCCTCCAAATTCACCTCGGGCGCCATCCTACAACAACTCGACTCCAATGGAGAATGGAAACCCTGCTCCTACATCTCCCAGTCGTTCAATCCCGCTGAACAAAACTACGACGTCCATGACTGCGAACTCCTCGCCGTCATGCGTGCCCTTTCCACATGGCGCCACTACCTCCGCGGTGCCCCGTTTCCCGTCAAGGTCTTCACCAACCACCGCAACCTGACCTACTTTCGCAAACCCCAGGACCTCAACCGGCGTCAGGCATGCTGGCTCCTTGACCTCACTGACTATGACCTCAAGTTCTCCTACACCCCTGCCGCCAAGCTCACCGTCCCTGACGCCCTCTCCCGCCGACCCGACCATGACTCGGGTGAGTTGGATAACTCCACCATCACCCTCCTCCCCACCTCCACGTTCGTCATGTCCGTCGACACCCTCCTCGCCAAACAAATATCCGAGGAATGCACCATAGACCCTACGGCCCTCCAGGCCATCCAATCCCTCTCCACACCTCTCCCCGTGTCCTTCTGAGCACGATTCTCCCCCTGGCAGTCTGTCAATGGCGCCCTCACCTTCCACAGCTGCCTCTACGTTCCCCCCAACTCCCGCCAAGCGGTCCTGGCCAAACACCACAACCACTCCACCACCAGCCACTCCGGCTATCTAAAGATGCACCAACTCGTCGCTGCCGAGTGCTGGTGGCCAGGCCTCGCTGCCCATGTCTGCAACTACGTGGCTGGCTGCGCCGTTTGCCAACAGAATAAGACCAACACCCATCTGACCTGCCCTCTGCTGACCCCTATCTGCTCTTCCTGCACCCGTCCCTTCCAACAGATCTCCTGCGATCTGATCACTGACCTCCCCATCTCAGACGGATTTGATAGTCTCCTGGTCATGGTCAACCATGGCCTTATGAAGGGGGTAATTCTCTGCCCCACAAAGAAAACCGTCACCGCCGATGGGATCGCCACCCTATTCACCCACAAAGTCTACTCCCGATATGGACTCCCAGACAAAATCATCTCTGACCGTGGCCCTTAGTTCGCCTCCACCTTCTCCAAGGAACTTGGAAGGATCCTTAACTACAAACTCGCCCTCTCTACTGCCTTCCACCCACAGACCGACAGAGAGACTGAAAGGGTTAACCAGGAAGTAGAAACCTATCTCCGCATCTTCTGCAGGGATGACTCCACCTCGTGGGCCAGCAAGATCTCCCTAGCCAAGTTCACTCATAACCACCGCCCCCACTCAGTTACTAACAAATCCCCATTCTTCCTTCTCATGGGCTACAAACCTAACCCCCTACCCACTCTAGTCCCGTCCACCAACATCCCCGCTGTCGAAACCCGGCTCAAGGAACTCTCCTCCGCCCGCAACGAAGCCCTCGCGTCTCATGAGCTGGCTCACCAGGTAATGGCCAACCGGAACAAACGACCCTTTACCCCTTTCAACAAAGGAGACAAGGTATGGCTCGAGGCACGAAACCTCCGCCAGGAACTAGCCAACCCCAAATTCGCCCCCAAAAGAGAAGGACTGTTCATTATCACTGATGTCTTATCTCCTGTCTCTTATCATCTAGCACTCCCCAAAACGTGGAAACTCCACCCCACGTTCCACGCTTCCCTCTTATTGCCTTATCACCAAAACGCCGTTTACGGCCCCCATTTCAAAAAGAACCTGCTGGAGCTCATCGGCAGACAAGCGGAGTACGAAGTAGAAAAGATCATACATCACCATGGTGCTTCGGATAAGTGTCACTATCTAGTCCAGTGGAAAGGTTACTCCGCCGATGATGACTCCTGGCTTCCCGAAAAGGATCTCAGGAACACACAGACCATCCTCCTTGCCTATAAGAAGGCACATCCCTGCACCTTTTTCCCTTAGTTCCCCTCTTCTTCTTCTTCCCCCTCGTAGACTACCAGAAACAAAACTGTCAAACAAAATGTCTTCCATTACTACAGTATTGTCCCTCTGCTCTTCTCCCCCTCTCTCATCTCCCCTCGCTGACGAATGTAACGTTGTCCTTGCGGACGACTTACCTATAGATTTCCCTATGATAGCTTCGCACGCATCCACTGTATACAACCCTCTGACATCATCCTCCCATGCTCTCTCCCCTGGTTGGGGAACCCCCACCGCTGATCCCCCATGTTGGGGAGACTGCTCACCTGAGCTCCCTCCTGTCTCGCTCGCCACCACTCTCCTGACGCCCATCCTGAGCGTTGATGTCCCCATCAACGCGCACTGCTTGCATGAAGATTACCCCTCTCAAAATAACCTCCAAGAGCTCGCATTGGCGCTGACTGACTCCCACCTCCTTATCCCCATGCAGTCCTTCGTCAAGGATGCATCCCCCCTGGAGCTTGTCTCCAAACTCTACCTGCAGATCGCCCGCCTCAGCCTCATTCCCCCCAATCCCTCTGACATGCAACACACTTGCCTTCACTCAGTCCTCTCCTCCATCTACTGAGATGCATGCACTGTATCCCTCCTCCTAGCCTACCAGCTCGGAGCCCTCGAGTTCTTCCAAGACCTTGACAGGTACTTGAAAGAACACTCCGAACGACAGGCTCACCAAGCCAACTCCACCCCCTCCATGTCTGCTTCCCCTCTCGACCCCGCTGAAATAGACTTCTTAGCCTGAGCAGAAGCTTTTTGGACCGGCAATGATGGCATGACTCCCCTTTTGGAGTCTCACCCCAGATACCACCAGGCATGCTTTCACTGCCACCACCTCAGCCACTTTCGGGCTGACTGCCAGGTCTATCAATGCCCACTCTGTCTCACTTTCACCCCAGGTCACTCCCAACAGTCCTGTCCCCTCCACCAACCTCCTCCCCCTCCTCACTTCTCCTCGTCTTTGGGGTCGTCCCAAGGAAATTGCTCCCCAGAGCACTGCCGCAATCGTAGAGTTCGCCTGTCTCCTCCCCTGCGTCCCACACCGCCACCGCGTAGTCACAACCGCCGACCTTGTTGTCACCGCTCCCCCATCGAGGTCCCCAACTATGGAGATGACGACATTGACGATGTCTTTGATGACGTCGCTTACACTAACATGACGGGCTCCCCTGGCGCAGGATATATCAACCTTTGAGGAAGGTTCGTCGGAGTCTCACCCCTAGCACAGGGGTAATGTTACAATCCACGGTGGATCGCCCCTTTTCCTCTTACTTAGCTAAGTCCTCATATGTCTCTTGCCTTATCTCGGACTTAGGGACTCCATTTACGCCTTGAGTCCCGCTTCCCCAATTCCTCCCATTCCGTCTTATCTCGGGACCGTTGTATTATTAGAACAGACTCATTGTGACTCATCCTTATCTATGGATGACTCACTCCTTATCTCAGGTTCACTAGGAACCCATTACCTAAGTGTTCGGCATATGTACTTATATCGCGTCCTCCGCCCTGTATTTTCCTTAGCTTAGTCTACTCAATTCTACGAGCTCTAAGCCACTCCTCGCTCCTCTCATCGCTGTCTGTTATCAGCACACTAAGGCTAAGGGACTCCCCTGAGGCCTTCACCTTGTACCTTTGTCCCGGACTTAAGGAAACCCCTGGAAGTCCACCTACAAGCCGTTCGAGCGCTGTTCCCGTTCAAGGCATCCCCTTGAACGTGTGTCTCCAAAGACTTCTGTCGGAACACCCTGCATATCCTCCCTCATCTTCATACCCATGTTAAGCTCACTTTGAGTCCCCACTGGTACTCCATAGCCCAGCATAACAGCACCTGCTCAGTTTCTCCCTCATCGTCTCCTTCACAGCCCAGTCTACCCTGTGCCCGCTCAGCTTCACCCTTATCATCTCTAGTTCACGGTCCAGCCTACCCCACACCCACTCTATCTCTCACTATCTTCTGAGTATACCCTTAGTCATATTCCCTTAAGTTTTTGATACCCGCAATCTCCCTGTGCCTAGACCTCTGCTTATCTCCTATCTAGTCATATGCTCCTCACAGCCCCTGCTCCAATCATCACATACACCACCACTATCTATAGCTGATGTATAGACCTTAGTCACTCCTTAGCCTTCTTTTGCATTCCATGACCTTCCATGGTCCATGCCTACTTTCCTCAGTATATAAACCCTAGCACAATACCCTTGTACCCTATTCTTGACCTACATGTATAGTACGCACAATACTAGCCACTTAACCTTGATCTCCACCTCGCTATTCCTACTTGACTCTCTTGATAAGACCTTGATTCTCTTTTTGAGACTCCTAGAAAGATGTGCAATGCTCTAGGACTGTAGAAGATCCCTCCAAGCCCACTCCTCCATTAGCATGTGTCGCACATAACAGATTGGAGTTGTTTATATGTGGAGAGACCAACGTCCTGTATGTTAGTAAGTTTCTAGAGAGATTGGAGTTGTTTATACGTGGAGAGAAGGTGTTTGGCATGTCTGAGATTGGACTCCGGTTTCCATGTATTCTCAGAGGAGGGATATCCTTTCCATGCAGTCAGGTACCTTTGTCGGTTGCCAAGTCCCTTGTGACTAATGATGGCTTTGACTTCATACTCTTCTTCAGCTCCAATAAGGTCAGGTGGAGGGGAAAGGAAGGGTGTTCCATAAGCTGGGGATTTGCGATAAGGAGATAAGAGTGAAGCATGGAAGACATCGTGGATCTTCCATGTGGGTGGTAGTTGGAGTCTGTAAGATAAGGGAGATAAGACCTGGGCAATTTCAAAAGGTCCATGATGCTTGGGGGCGAGCTTCCGAGAAGGGTAGTTTAGTTTAAGGTTAGTGGCTTCCAACCACACCTTGTCTCCAGGTTTCCAAGGGGAGAACTTTCAAAATTGGTGGGACATCATGATCTTTCAGGTGGATTTGTGGGCTGCAAGGGCTTCTTTTTGGGCTGAGTCGAGAGAGGAGAGTCAGGATTTGAGGGTGGGGATGAAGGTTTTTCCAAGGGAAGGGAAGGTGTGTGGCTCATATCCGTAGAGTAGAAAGAAGGGGGATTTCTGAGTGGAGGAATGGAGGGCCGAGTTGTGGTGGAATTCTGCAGACGAGAGGAGATTGGCCCAGGAATGGGGGTTATTTGTGCAGAAGATGTGTAAATATACTTCAAGTTCCTGATTGGTTTGTTCAGTTTGGCTGTTGGTCTGTGGATGATAGGCAGATGAGAGGTGGACGTCATATTTCAGGAGGTGAGCAAGTTCTAATGCAAAGGCCGAGGTGAATTGGGGACCTCTGTCAGAGATGATGGAGTCGTAAAGGCCAAATCTTTTGAACATGTTTTCGAAAAAGAGGAGGGCAACTCCAGCAGTGTTGATTTTCTTAGTGCAAGGGATGAGAATTACCCCCTTAGTAAGCCCATGGTCAACCACAACCATAATGGAGTCGAAGGAATTGGAGGTGGGAAGGTCAGTGATCAGGTCGACGGAAAGTTGGCAAAAGGGGAGGTTGGAGGAGGAAGGGATAGGTAGCAATGGGGGATGGGGAGGGTGAGTGTTAACCTTGTTTTGTTGGCAAACGGTGCAACCAGAGATAAAGTGTTTAACAAAAGTTGCGAGGCCTGGCCACCAGAAGTCTCGTTCAAGGATAGCCTTAGTGTGGAAAACACCCATGTGGCCCAAGAGGGGGGAAGAATGGATGGCATGAAGAACTGCTGAATGGGCTGGAGGAGGAACGTACATTTGATTCTGGAAGAAGAGGTGGCCATTGTCAAAGGTCCAATCGGTGAGACGAGAGCAGGGGAAAAGGGGGGAATTATCTGCAAGGAGGGTGATGGTGCAAAGGACAAGGGGGTCAGAGGGGGTACTAGAGCAGATGAGGTCAGTGAGGGAGAGGTCAATGGAGTTAATGATGACCAAGTCAGGGACAATGGAGGCGTCCAGATTGTCCATGGAGGTGTCGACAAGTGGGAGGCAAGAGAAGGCATCCACAGGTCCCATCTTGGAGCCAGGAAGGACCTTCCAAAGGATGTCAAAATCCTGGAGGAACAATGCCCATCTGACCTGTTGTCGAGAGAGCTTTTGAGGGTCATGAATGTAGGAGAGATTTTTGTGATCAGTGATGACCATGATGGGGTGTGGGGTGCCTTGGAGATACTGGCACCACTTGGAGAGTGTGAGGATGACCACTAGGAGTTCTCAGTCATAGATATCATAATTCTGTTCTGCTGGGGTAAAGGTTTTGGAGAAGTAGGTGACGGGTTGAAGGTTGCCATTGGTGTCTGCCTGCATGAGAACTGTGCCAGCAGCAAGGAGGGAGGCATCGGTCATGAGGGAGAAGGGGTGACCCACATCTGGGAGTGTAAGGACAGGAGTGGAGCAAAAGGCAGTCTTCAGAGTGTCAAAAGTGCGTTGTTGGAGAGGGGACCACAGCCAGGGCTGGTCTTTCTGAGTGAGCAATGTAAGGGGGGTGACGATGTTAGAGTAATTGGTGATGAATTTGCAATAGTAATTAGCAAAACCAAGGAAGGAGCGAATGCCAGTGACTGAGGAGGGGTTTTGCCAGTCTCGAATAGCAGATAGTTTGGAGGGGTCCATGCATATTATCCCTTGGCTGATGACAAGCCCCAAATATTCCATGGTGGGGGAGTTGAAGGTGCATTTGGAGATTTTCAAGGATAGCCCATGTTCTCATAGTCAATGGAGTACTTGACGGGTGTGATCATGATGGATGTTAAGGTCTCCTTTGGTGTGGATACCGATGTTGTCCATGTAAACTTTTAACCATTGTTCAGCAATCATGTCAGTGAAGATGTGATTCATAAAAGCTTGGAAAGTGGAGGGGGCATTGCAAAAGCCAAAGAACATGATGATGGGTTCAAAGAGGCCTAGTTTGGTGATAAATGCCGCTTTCCATTGATCTTCTTTTCAGATCTGAATGTTGTTGTATCCCCATTGAATGTTCATCTTGGTGAACCAGTTTGCGTCGCGCATATCATCAATCAGATCTGAGATGAGGGGTAAGGGGTAGGCATTTCAGATGGTGTGACTGTTGAGATATTGATAGTCTTGGCAAGGCCTAAGAGATCCATCTTTCTTTGGAATGAAGAAGAAGGGTGATGCCTGAGGAGACTTAGAGGGAACAATGTGGCCAGTTTTAAGGTGTTCATTGACAAACTGTTTGCAAGCAACTTTCTCAGCTGGGTTTAGTGAGTAGACCTTGGTGATTTTTGGAACAAAGGATTCCTTCAGGTCAATGGTGTGGTTATATGAGTGGTGTGGGGGTAGGATGTTATGGGTTGCTTCAGCGAAGTCCAGGCAGAAGTTAGGGATCAGGACCTCTTTGGGTTTTTGTTGTTGGGCGATTTCAGTGGAAAGAGTGGTTTTGTTGATCTCAGGTGCATTGTCCTTCTGGGGAGGATACTCATGAAGAGATCTCTCAACCCTCTGGGGATGGCTCATCAAGATGGTGATGGTTCTGGAGATCCAATCGATGGAGGGGTTCCATTTGTTTAACCATGGGAGGCCAAGGATAATTTGCAGGGTTTTCTGTTGAAGGACGAAAAGAGTTTCATAGTGTGAAAAGTCATTACAAGTGATAGGAATGGTTATGGTCCATTGGATGGTTCCAGCGTGATTAGTGGTCCCGTCTATGTTGTAAGCAATGATGGGAGAATTGAGATGTTTCAGTTTGCAAGGAAGAGTCTTTAGGAGTCGAGGATCAATGAAATTCCCAGTTGCTCCCAAGTCAATAAGGGTGGAGGTTTCGATGATTCCATGCACAGAAACAGTGAGACAAAGAGTTCTATTGTTTCTGAGGGCTATGAGTACATGGTGGGTAGTTAGAGAAGAGGACATCAATGTGGCTTCTCTTTTCAAAAATCCTTGGCTTTTTGGACATTGGCAAATGAAATAGAATTGACTTCTTTGGCCAAGATGACTGGGGAATCTTCATCATAGCACATTTTGAGGACTGAGAGTATTTCGTTTTCATTCCTTCCTGAGGTTTGGAGGGAATTTACGTATTGTTGGAGTGAGGAGAGCTGGGGAGTAGGGATGGGTGTGGTAATCATTGGGGCAGTGGAGGTAGTGTGAATGTTCTGGGGGTGAGAGGACGTGGGGTGGCTAGGGGCAGTTCATTTGCAGTTTAGGGCATTGTTATGATTTTCTTCCTCATTCTACTTTTATGCTCTCTCTGTGCGCAGATCTCCTTTATCACCCTCTCTAGGCTCCTCTCCAGTAAGCCTACTCATCACTGTTACTTCCCTACTCCCCTAGTACCTTGTCTCTCCTTGAAGAGATACTCACCAACTCACATCTACCTTCGGTACTATAACTCACACTCCTTAGTATGGACAATTAGTCTCAGTCACTTGATTACACTCCAATCCCTAGTAGTAGCCTTGTACTTAGTCTACTCCTTAGTTCGCGCAATATAAGCATACATCTTGCATCATCCCAAGTCATCCTTAGTCTCTTAATCCTAAGTTCTTTTATTCTTTCATTTGAGAAGTCGGTCTCTTCATGAGTATCGCCTCAAACCAAATGATTCCCTCAAGACCTCCATTGGTACGCTTCGCATAACAGGCATTGTATCCGACCATCCTGCAGCAGAAACATCATCCCTCTTTGATACATTTGGTGCATTCCATGGGAGTGAGTTTGGTGAGATTTACAATGTCTACATCCATGGCATTTGGGTCTCAAGGAGCTCTAAAGGAAGCGAAGGAGGGAGGGGAGTTTCCAGAGCAAAGGGCTTGGATTCTCATCTTCTGAGCGCGGAAGGCTTTCACCTTGGTAACCCATTCTTCTGTTACAGTTTTATTTCCTCATCATCGATTCCTATTGTTTGTACATTTCTCATCCCTAGTTTCTTACCGGGGACGTCGTATCCTTCGAGCACAAGAGGTCTACCTCTTCATAGGAGGCCCATCTAGACTTTCCCTAGTATGCTTCCCCTAGAACTCTCACTACCCCCCCCATCTCCCTTCCCAGGACTTTCCTCCCCCAACTACTAA